>VZUI01067335.1:0-87843 GCA_013401135.1 Cettia cetti | reverse complement strand
AAAATAAAATAAAATAAAATAAAATAAAATAAAATAAAATAAAATAAAATAAAAAAAATAAAATAAAATAAAATAAATAAAGCCCTTAGGGGCAGGGGGGCAGCAGTGACTCCCAGAGCATCCACCAGGATCCAGCTCAGCCCGGGAGGCCTGGCCCAGCCTCCTCAGGGCCTGGTGGCACCGGGAGGTGACAAAAGCACCTCGGGACCCCAAAATCCTCCAGATTTCCGCTGGTTCTGCCCTTAAGTCCTCCGGGGGCAGAGCCTGCAGCATCTCTGAGGAAGAGGAGGCGCGGCAGAGGAAGGGAGGGAGGGAGGGAGCTCCGCTGTCCTGCGGCCCCCAGCAATGAGGGGCAGGAGCTGCTGTCCCCGGGCAGGCGGTGACAGCAGCGGGGACAGCGCCGGGGACCTGCGGGGGCATCCCCGAGCTCCCCCAGCTCCGATTTTCCCCTAAAAACCCGCAGGAATTTGTCCCCTGATCTTCCCCCGCTGCCCGGGCGAGCTGGGAATGAACGGGAAGGAAAAAATCCCTGACCTTGTGGGGATGAGGGGAAAGGAGCAGGGGGGGCTCTGCCGCGGCTCTGGGATGAAAAAATCCTCCGGGAAAGGCACGGAACCACAGGAAAAAAAACGGAATAACCGGGAAGAAATCACCTCAGCCTGGAGGGGATGGAAACGCGGGGAGGAAAAAGGGGGAAAGGAGCAGCGGGGGCTCCGGGATGCTCAAACCCTGCAGGATGCGGCCCCTGGAAAAGGGATGGAATTACGGAAAAAAAAAAATAAATCTGGGAATAATCGGGGGGAAAAAACCCCTCAGGCTTGTGGGGGCAGGGATGGAAAGGCGGGGAAATGGAGCAGGGGGGGCTCTGCCGGTGCTCCGGGATGTTCAATCCTGCGGGAGAGGCACAAAAACCTGGGGATAACCTGGGAATAACCGGGGAAAACCGGGGAAAACAGGGAAAAAAAACCACCTCAGCCTTGCGGAGATGCAGGGATGGATCAGGGGGATGGGGCAGAGGGAAATGGAGCAGCGGGGATGCTCCATCCTCAGGGATGCAGCGCCGGAGGAAGGCACGGAACAACCCGGGAATAACCTGGAAGGAAAAGCGCTCAACCTTGCGGGGCTGCGGCGCTGGGGAGGCGGCGGGGGGAGGCGGCGGAAGGCGGCGGGGGAGGCTCCCCCGGTCCCCCGGGATGCTCCAGGCTCACGGCTGCATCTCCGGGATGAGAAGCGGGCTGAGGGATGCGCCGCATCACCCACCCCAAGCGCGTCCCCGCATCCCCAACCCCGCACCGGCGGCGGGCGCTGCCCTCCCCGGTCTCCCCGAAAATCCCATCCGCGTCCCCCTCCCGGTCCCGGTGCCCGGCACTGACCGCGAAGAGGCGGCGGGAGCAGGTGCTGCGCAGCGCGGTCCATCCCAGCGCGCAGAGCCCGCACAGCAGCACCTCCGCCCAGCCCAGGTGCGCGTTCTCGGCCCAGGTGCGAGCGGCCAGCTCCCAACCGCAATCCGCGCAGCTCCGCGCCGCCGCGGCCAGGCTGCCGTAAGCTCGGCCCAGCAGCTCCCCGTAACCGGGCATGGGCTCCGGAGGAGGCATCGCGGAGCTGCCACGGCCGCGGCCCCGCGCAGGCTCCGGCGGGGCGGGCACCGAGCTCCCCCCGCGCCGGTACCGGGCTGGAGCCGCCCCCTGGCACGGCCCGGCCCCCGCGGGGCTCGGCCGGGGCTGCGGCGGCGGCGGGGCGGGGGCGCGGGGCAGCGCGGCGGGGCTGCCGGAGTTGCCCGTCCTTCAACTTTGGTCACCGCCGTCAGAAAAGTTTGAAGGTTCCCCAAGACGCCCGAAACCCCTGTCTTCTCCCCCACCCTCAAATCCCGTTTAATTAACGTACATGGGATGCTCTGTGCCGTAGAAGCATCGTAAGTCAAAAGAACCTTGTGGTTATTTGGAGGGTGAACATGTAAGAATACGTTGCTGTTGAGCTGATCTTCCGCACATGTATTACTCACAGGGTGAGGCTATTTTTCCCTGCTCTAGTAACCTGTTGTATCTGTACCTGATGCTTTGCACGCACGGCTGAAACCTCCCTCGTCTGTTCCACGGGCTGGTGACAGTCTGTAGGTGAGAAAAGGCGATTCGCGCCAGCTGTTCAGCAGAAATTTTGGGGAGGCTGAAGGTGTTGAACATGCTGCGGATTTAAGATGCTCGGTTTCCATGCAGAAGGTGGTTGTACAGTCGTCTCAGAAATTTTAATAACTCAGTTCATATGCAGTGTTCAGGTGGATGGGTGATGAGAAGGAGGCAGGGTGAGGCACACTTAGAAAGGACTTTGTATTTTGAAAGGCTGTTTCTGTGAGTGTTTCATAATATCTTGAAGTTTGCAATAGTTGGCTACAGAGACTTCAGAGTGCTGTTTTTGAACCCAGTAAAATCTGGTGGTAAAATCTGATTGTGTGTATTTCCGATTACAAACATGCATGTTCTTGTTAGGACACAGTTTGTTGGGGGTTTTTTTTGTTTTTGTTTTGGTTTGTTTTTGTTTTTTTTTTGTTTTTTTTTTTTTTTCCCCTTTTGGGGTGCAGTTTTTGCTGTTGCTGCCGAAGCTATCTCTGATGCTTTGTTTGAGAAGGTGGACCAGCTTTGTCCCAGGTGCTTGATTGACAGAGGAAAATGCTGTCAGTCTGTCAACAGCCTTGGTGATTGATCTCAGCTCCGGTGACAGCGGAACGAAATCCAGGCACCAAAGCAGAGACTAGGTTAAACTAAAAAAGTGTCTCCTTGGATGTGAATTTGTCAGTAGCCTCCAAGCACAGAACAGACGTTTCAGTAGGGCCATATGTTTGCCAGTTTCTCTAGAAACAGTTGCAAGGGAGCTAATTTCTGACCAACAAATCTCCCCCTTTTTCGATCTTTTCAGCCCTAAGCACAGAATCGGCGACTGTCAAATCATATGGTGCTTCTCTGCTGTGGACAAATGTCATATACTGATCATAAAATTGATTTTTCACCCCTCCTTTTTACTAGGCTTAAAGAACCTATGTTTAGAGAGGAAGAATAGTTTGCTAACACCCACGTTATTTATGTTTCAGGTAATGCATTTATATTCTGTTTTATAAAACAGGTTTCTGAACATTCGCAGCCAAAAAGATTCACTTTTTAAGACAGTAATAATGCAGCTTTTTGGTTGAGGGATGTTTTTCAGTTTTTGGAAACAAAGTCATTAGGCAGAACAGGAATCATCTCAATACGTACTTGTTTCAGTCCTACTAAACCTTTGGTATAGAGGAAATAAGATTATGGAAACAAAAGAGCCCTTTGTCTGAATAATAATGCAAGTTAATTCCTTTGCAAGCACTGCATTTAGAGACAATTATTTTGATTTGAATTTTTGTTCCATGAATATTTTAAAAAACCCCAATATTGTAAAATCTTGCTGCTTTAGAACACACTCGCAGTGAGAAGGGGAGGCTTAATGAGGACATGTGAATCATTAAGTAGATTGCCTACAGGTACTTCAGTTATGTGTTCCACTATTTTTCACTAAGGTACTTAGATATCAATCCTAGAAACATTTCCTGCCACATAATCTCAGGAATTGTCAGGAAAAAAACCCAAACCAACATGCGAGCTTACGGAGTGATGCCACTCCTCAAAGTGTTCACCCAGAAGTGCTTCTGCTGCGAATTATGATTTAGTGAAATATTATTGAGGAGCCTTTGTACTGTTGTACCAAGTCACAGCCATTCTCTTATCCAAGAATTTTACTTTTGCAAAGCTGAGATTTCTTTTACCCTATCTTAACATCATGGTCAATATCTTGGATTGTGCCTGTCCATCCATTTTGGCCAAACTTGTCACCATGTGGCAGAGAAATGAATATAGTTAACACTCTAGAAATAGTTCACTTAAAAGGTAGTTAAATATGTGAAATAGTCCTAGATAGTAACTGTGTAAAACTTATTTCTTATTTTCATAATGCATTTTCCTAACAAGGTCTGCAAGTAAAAGAAAATCTCTTTGAGTATTGACCATGACAGTTATACTTTATTTTTCCTGGGAAATTCTTTGCAACTGGGACAGGATATTGGTGTATTTTTCTGTATTGCCTTATTATTCTGTGACTTTTAGGTCCATATTACTGTAAAAACATAGTTCTAGTTATAGTTCAGTGTGATCTTAGTCTTAGATGGATCTTGGTCTTAGATGGAGTTACAATGTAGTTTCAGATATCCAGTTTTATCCAGACAAATCTGCATGCTAACATTTACCCTGTGGACTTCTTCACAATGTCCAGCTATATGTCACTGTAAAGTGGTGGATTTAGGTGTGGCCCATTTGTTATAAGATCAGTGTTAGATTTTCTGAAATAAAAGAAGCAAACTGTTCAAATGTATCAGTGTTTGATGATCAGTTTTTGGTGGGTTTGTTTTTTTTTTTTCCAATCAATCCCAATCTTCATTTTAGTTCTCTATTTAAAGAACCCCTTTTGTTTCAGGAATATGAGTTAGTAGAATATTTAGTTTAATAATTTTAATTAACCCAGACACTATTCTGATTTGTTTATAATATAACATAGCACATTAATGCCTTTCATGGTAACTCTTAGCCTCTCTTCTTTTTACCTCTCGCTCCCATGTAATTTTCTTATGAGTAGCCTTCAGAGTCCTTCAGTCCTCAAAAATCATTAGATTCAATTTCTGTTGCTGTTTTCTCCACATAAAGCTTCCTGTGCTGTGCATTAGGGACAGTCATAGCAAATCAGATGAGTAAATTACACAAAAATATTTCAAAGAAAAATATAATGAAACCTTCTATCAAGCAACTGCAGATTACCTTGTGGAGGGAGAAGGTATCTTACACTGGATGAATTCTTCCCTATTCCTCATTATTATTTTCCTTCTGTTCTTTTTTTTTTTTTTGCCTGCTTATGCATCATCTGTCAGTGCACGTCCTAACAACCTGACACTTTTTAAGTGAAAAAATTCTCTTCTTGATTGTTTTCTTCAGCTCTTTCACCTGCGTTAAATTTCCTCCGTTGTGTGGTACTGCTAAATGCCTGTGCCTTCCAAGTCTAAAGGTTTCATCATCCCTGGAGTGCTTGGTTTGTTTTTCAGGTTGCATTGCAGAAGGTGAACTGAATGCATGGAGCTAGGGGATAGGCTTGTTCAGCTTTCCTTCTATATCAACTACAATTTATGTTAAGGTAAATTTTAGAGTGGTGTGCCTGTGGTGACTCCAGAAAATCAGCTTAGTTACAGGCCCTTACGCGGGCTGTTGTAAGATCCCTTCCTGAATCTCCAGCTACCTTCTCAGCTGTATAGCACCATCCCTTCACTGCCTGTCTTGTGGTAATGAGGAATGGAAAAATATCCAGAGATTTATTCTCAGCAGATTAATCACACTGCCCTCTGCTGCTTTCAGCTGAGTTGATTTATCACAGTTCATACCGTGTTTACCTCTTCTTCAAGAAAACATTTTGCAACCGTCTATTTCCCAGTACTGACTTGCAAGAATACTTCGTAAGCTACAAACAAACAAAATTTATATCCCTTTGCTTACTTAAATAATACCAATACCCATTCGTTATAGAGGCATGGAAGGTTTTACTCTCTTCTGGCAGCATCCCTAGAAGCCAGATCCAATGTGGCAGCAGTTCAGTGGAGGATGTACAAATGAAGGATAATTCCATTCACTGGACTTCCTCATGGCCCTCAGCAAGAGGCAGAGTTTTCTCTCCCAATGTGGTAACCTCCCTTCAGTGTTGTATACATTACTGACAAAAATACATTTTAATAGTCCTTCACTGAAGAAAGCCCTTCAGCTTTCAGCTATTACTTTTCTGGTAATTCTTTGCACTTTGGGGTTTTTTTGCATTATCTTGTACTCAAGCAATAAAAGGTGATTTTGCAATCTCATCTCTTCCAGAGATATTTTCCACTTGGGTGGAACATTATCAGCATAAATGGGATATAATAGTTGTTCTTTACATTATCCCAGAGTGTAAAATCCCTCTGAAAGGGTTCAGCAGTTTCAGTCCTAAGTTATTTATCAGGTAACTATCTTGTAGAGGCAATCTCTGGTTTTGTCTTTTGTCTCTAGGGATGAGAAGTTCCTCTGCTATTCCAAGGCTAGCTTCTCTGGAGTCTCAGTTACTTTTCTTCTGCTTCTTTAACTGAGGTCTTTCCTGTGCTTGGATAGAAAAGTTTAAAAATCAGGGAACCAAAATTGCCTTCCCTGTTCTCCAAGGGCTTGCCTTGGTCTCTGTCCTCAGGGTAGCAGACCCTTAGCAGAGGGGAACTGTCTCATAGTTGGCTGTTGGTCCCTGCAGGTGTCCTTCTGTCACAGAGTCAGATCTCTTTCTGTTTGCTTGTGCAAATGAAATACAGAAATCCACGGAGAGCAGGTGGGCAGGAACAGGCACGTGGCCTACAACAGTAGCTGCCAGTTTTTAAAGGCTGCAGGAGGCACAGTGGGGTTTGGGCACGAGCTGCAGCACCTTCTGCTGTTGTGTGCTCCTGTTTAGCTGGGGTGGGAGCTGACATCTTCATCGCTGGCATTACAAATAGATGTGCAGCAGGTTTGCACTCAGGTGGGTTTCCAAGCCACTGGGGAGGAGGAGAGCCAGCCAAGTTCCCAGCTCCTTGTCTGGCAGGTGGAAACTGCCAGATGACCTGGTCTGAGGCCTGGGTGAGAGCACTGGGAAATGGCTTACAAGTTAGGAACTGGCAAGAATGGGGCTGTTTCTAGGTGCAGTGTTGGCAAGGCTTTATCAGAAAAGAGCATCTAAGATTTAACTACTACAGATTGCTCTGCGGAAATTATTTTCTTTTAATGGTGAAAAACAGGCATCTGTCAAATACTCATTTATGTATTTATGTAATATATTTGCAAGTTTAGAGAAGAGGATTATTTGTGGAGGTTTAGGGGTTTTTGCTTGTTTGTTTGTATGGATTTTTGTTTTGGTGTAGGTATAGGATTTTATAAAATGACTGTGAAATGGACTTTGCAGACTAGCCCTGTAGCTTGTGTGAATTTGATGACTGTATTGGAGACCCTCAATTTGATAGGATTCCTGAGGGGAAGTCCAGTCTTTCCTGAGTTTTCACCTGATACCAAAAGTGGTTTTTTTTGGAGAAATCCAGGTTTTGAGATCTAAGCTGGGGATTCTTTTCTGCTTTGGGGACATGAGTCTCTGCTCCTCAGACAACTCCTTTGCTGAAGGTATGTCACAGAGCAGAGTGCCTGTCCTGGGGCTGCACTGATGTTGACCACATAAGGTGACTCAAAACCCTGCTCCTGAGGCGGAGGCAAGTCAGGGTGCATCACTGTATCTACCTTGCCCTCTTGCCCTCATTCCCGTCATGGAAGGGAGCTGTGGATTAGTGGGGAACTCATCACCAAAGTCTATGTACATCTTCCAGCCCTTGGCTGTGTGGTCAGGAAGCTGACCCCTACTCCTTTATGAGATTAGTATGATCTGTGGTGCAAAAATCAGAGTTATTCCTGTCATGAGTGAGGGTGTGGGGGGGTTGCAGTATGCAACTGATGCTGGAAGGTTTAATTTCTGGGCGGTGGCAAGCCTGGCCAGCAGTCAGAAAGGGCCCAGGGGGTCTGACCTACAGGAACATTTGTTTCCTTGTTGTAAGGCATGCTTAAAGTGGCAGTGGCTGTTCTTTTAAGGAAAAGATGGAGCTGGATGTGTATATTCTGCAATGTCCTGATGTGCTCTGTATGGAAAAGCTTTAAATATTTTTGAAGCTTTTGCATAGGAAGGAAAAATACATAGCACATATTTGCATTTCTGACCTTCTAGCAATTCTTCAGGGGGTCACTTTTTACCTTTAGGTGTTCTTTTGATTTTTGTAATTGGTCCCTTGTTCATCTGAGATCATGTAAGATTTAGTGTAGCTCTGAAATGTTGTTTTCTGGTTTTGTTTTCTCTGGTTTATTTCTTCCATCTTGTTTAAGGACCTGACTTGGTGTCAGTGACTCTACTGTCTAAATCATCTGTACCTTTCCTTCATGAGACGAGTTTTTAAGGGTTTACCTCTGCACCTGCCATCAGTCTCAGTCACTGGTGCTATTTCACCTATGATAAATAGTTAAGGTTCAGACTCATCTTTTGTATAGTCCTCACCAGTGCTTTGCTATAAAATACCATTAAAGTGGCTACTGGTGGAGGGCATTTTAAGACTCTCACTGAAGACCAGTTCCCTGGTTGTAGATAGTTGGTAATTTTAAACGTTTTATATTTCCTCTTCCAGATGATAGCAGTTTGCCTACAGGGATAAACGATGCCTTCTGCTTTTCATGTGTGTTACAGGATTAAATCTTATGGGTGCATGTGTTTTATGTGTTGAGACAGAACCTCATTAAAATTAAAAGGTTTCACTGAATGACATTCATCTCATCTGTTTACAATAACAAGTAATTGTATGTAAAACTGCTAATCATCAGGAAACTGCAATGCATGCCTTTAATGCTTCATATGATTCCCATATTTCATTTGATTCCATGGATTGAATAATGGTTGCACCATGTACTTTCTAATCAGAGTTGGAAAGCAGAGTCTTTGCTTTGTTAAGTCTTGGTTGATGAAATGGTTTTTACAAAACTACTTTGGCTTGGTTTTCGTCGGGGTTTTTTGGTAAGATTTAATGTTGTTTTCCAGGTATTTTATGAAGCTTTAGAACAATAATGTGTTTTATTTCTCATCTCTGGCAACTCAGCCAATTTTAAAAGAATTTCACACATCTGACTAATAAACTAAGCTACACTTTTGATCCTGTAAACACTTGCATGTATACATAACTTTATGTTTGAGTAAGGTGTTCTGCTAAAAACCAGTCAGCAAACTTTTTATATAAACAGGCTTGTTCACAGGGCAGGAGTCAGTTGTATCCAGATCAGCTGGGACAGATGATGGTGTGCCAGCCCTGCCCTGCTGGCTTTTGAGGTTGCCACCACTGGGCACTGTGTACTGGGCTGCTGAGGAGTTTGGTCTGCAGTGGTTGTTGTTAGGTACAGCTGCCATATGGGTTAACAACGAGTGCCCCGTTTTGCTGCTTTTACTGGCCAATGTCCTCATGTCGTGATTCAGCCCTTTATTTTTAGCTGCCTAATTGCAGCCAACTGCTGCACAGAACACAGATAAGGGAATGTATTTTAACATGAAAATCACAGTAACATATCGGAGGAAAATGTTCTTTTTTTCCTTTTTTTTCTCTGAGAATCGAAATTAACTGATGGATCATTACTTTTTTCTTTTTTTATGTTTTTTTAACAAAGGCATTCTCACATTAAGATCTTGTGGAAAAATACACAAGAAGAAGCAAAACATAATTATTGTGACAGGATGAGTGTTCAAGCTCATCCTTGAATGTGTTCAAGCTCATCATATGGCAGAGATGATTATTATTTTTTAATAATATATAAGATTTTTTTGATTATGGAAGGCTAATCTCATCTTCAGAAGAAAGTTTCAGGAATTTCTGACCGTGTGAATAAACATGAAAGGCATGGAAAACAAATATAGTCCCTGATTAGCATCCTTAAAATAATGAGAGGAGTCATCAAATCCCAGTTTTCCCACAAAGCAAAGTTGCCCCCCATTCTTTTGACTGCAAAGTGCTCTGTGCAAAGAAGCAGGTGTCAAACTGACTGTGCCTGCAATCTGTAGCCACAGCCTGCCATCATGTCAACAGGTGTTTTGTATTTAGAGCTAGTATGTGGCTCATGCTTCTGAAGAGTTTTCATTTATAGAACACTAGAACAAAAGCTTGCATGCTGCTGTGCACAAAAAACCTCCTCAAACTGAAAAATCAAGGTGAGTTTCAGCCTGGGCTGCATTTGCTGTGGTGTTGCCAGAAATAAATGCCTTTAGTCATTGCTACACAGATAAAATGCACACTTCTCTATCTGAGTTTGTAACATATTCTTTTTCTACTCTTATTTGTTTTATCCTCATCACTCTAGACTCAGTCCCTCTTTTGCTTTTCTCACAAATTTATTGTTAGCAAACAGAACACTATGATACTTATAATAAATGTTGTAGAAACTGGAGACAAATACAAAAAGTGTGACTGTGAGGGAGAATATGTGTACATGTTTTTAATTATCTCCTTGGGAATTACACAATATTGTACTATACACCATTAATGAAGTTGCCTATGTTGTGTGGTCTTCATGTAGATGCTTTATATTCTTGAGCTCCTTTGTGAATGTTAGAATTTTTAAATTTTTTTTGTAAGTTTATTCCTCTATGCTTCCACAAAAATTGTAGGAAACAAGTTCAGAATATTTGTGGGTAACCACATACAATTAACTCAATGTGAACCATTCTTAACAGGTAAATTTTGATTTACAGATGTTGTTATATTTGAAGAATACTGCTGTCAGTGATACTTTTTATGTGTTTTAGGTACTTTGGTATTATATTAGGTGGAATATTATATTAATTATATTCTATTGGGTGGGAAAAGATGGTTCTGGTAGAATTGTCTATTATAACTGGAAAATATTTTTAATAATTTGCTTATAACTGTGGTTCCTATCTACTCTTATTGATCTAGGAAGACCTTTTCATTACTATAAAGTTCTTCAGTGATAAAAAATTCCCTTTAGAAATGCAATCGTGTAAAACTATTCCTGATTGAAATTTAATTTTATATTTAGAGACCTGCTGGGTTACAGTCCTAGACTCATCAGAATATCCTATTTTTACCCCCATAATGTTCGACATCCTGATTTTTGTGTAGTTCTGCCCTAACCAGCATGTGTAGAATCAATTTGGGTGCCTTTAAGAAATTTCTTAAATGGCTGTTCTGCAGTGTTGAAAAAATCCTATGAGCTTGGCAAAATATCTTTCCCATAAATTCTGTTTTGGGGGGCTACAACACTGCTTTTGTTGTAGGTCACTGTTAGGTTAGTGAGATAACAGAGACTATTTTTGCTGAGAGTGAGTGTCTGGCTGACAGAACTACTGTTCCTTGAGTCATCCTTTCTAAAGACTGGTGTATTAGATTTCAACCAGTGCTCCAAACTCTCCCAGAATCAACACAGTTACAGTTTGAGATTGTTCTCTTGCATCTGGTGAAGGCAAGTTACCTGGATTTTTCAAACAATCTGAAGTTTGGAGTGGCTATCTGTTGTCCTCCTCAGATTGTCTTAGACTGCTAAATATTAAGTCATGCTTAACTATGTAGTACTGCTAAGAACAGCACTCAGATTTTGAGGACGATATTAAAAATCTGCCTGTATAAGATTTTAAGAGTTTCAGCCTGCACCAGAGCCCACTCTTCCCCACCAAGAGAACCAGCTCAGGCCAAAAGCTCTGGAGGTTGCTCAGCCCAGAGGTGATGTCATGGCAGAGTTTACAGTCTACACAGTTTCCACTTTTCACAGAAATAAGTGCTTGCAAATCACATTGTTTTGAACTATTTTTTTCCCTTGTAATTTAGTGTAAAAATATTTATTGATGATCAACATTTAATGCACAAAATAAATAGCTTTTTGTGGACACATGCATGCATTTGCTTTGTTTCTAAACCATGATTTTCTGTGTTTCTAAACCCTAGTTTTTAAGTTTTGTTTCAGCCAACCATAGCTCCTCATATCTCTTTAAATTCCTAGTAGATAGAAGTGATACCTTGCTTTTTTTAGTAGCATATTGTGCCTTTCCCAGTTATACATTTAGTCCTTTTTTACTGTTTTTTTACTTTTACTTTCTTGAACTTTTTGTAAGAAGATTATTGTTGTAAAATCCCCCTCAGTTGTAAGGTTGTATCAACAAGTTGTGTTTCACTCCTTGCTGTTTAATGTTCCCTCAGCTGACTTGGCTCATAGCTGTGATGTACTGGAGACTGCTCCAGTACCTCCTTTCCTACCCTGTTTATTTAAACTAGCTGCACAACAAACTGTACTTTTTAATCTCTGTGACTTGAGTGAATAATGCTACATCTATGTGAGTCTATAAATACTTTTCTGAACCCAAATGTGAAAAAACCCCCAACAACAGCAAAACATTGAGGGCTCAATTGACCAAGCCTGGTGAGCACTTGCACATACATCCCATCAGTTACTTACTGAATATGTGCTTATTGATTGGCACAAAGCTGATAAACTGAATCCCTGCTAGCTTAGAGACTCTTTCTGTGCAACACAAACTAATGCTGTTTCTCTAATCTGTGTTTTGTTTGCTTTCTTTTTAACAGTCTTATGGTAAAGGGGCAAGAAGAAAAAACCGATTTAAAGGATCAGATGGGAGTACATCTTCTGACACTACCTCCAACAGTTTTGTACGCCAGGTATGGGTTTTCTGCTTCTGAAAGAGTGGATGGCTTGCTGGTATAAATGTTTAAAATATAATTATTTTTTTTTTTTGTAAGCTGTCAACTTAGAGTGATGCTGCAGTCTGAGAAATAGCAGAAGTCTCTTCTGGCACAATGAAAAATATTTGGTTGCTATTGTTTTGATCTTGGCATAAAAATACTTTTTCATTTCTCATTCATTTCCATGTTTAGTAGTTATCCTTATTTTTGTTACTCTAATGCCATCAGGTGATTAGAGCTGGAGGAGGAGGCAGAGTCTGATGGAAGTGCCTAAAGTGGCAACATTTGGAAGAAAGAATCAAAACCCTACCAGTCCTCAGGGTTTTCCTGCTCAAAATAGTGTTGCATGAGGCAGTGTTAACCTAGCTGCTTTCCTCCCACATCCCAGTGTTATTTTAGGGCATGGGTTGGAGGGGAAATCCCTGGCAGCATTTGTCCCCATTGCACTGATGCTGCAAAGAGCCTGCGGAAGATGGGGGCTGGTGTAGGTTCCCACGCCCTGTGTGTCTCCAAAGGGAGAGTTCTTGGTGGAACCTCATGGGGATCCCAGACCAGTGTGGGTGCTTGCAGGACAGCTCATTCTGGCCAACAGAGGGTATCTGGAAGTACATCCAGAGCCCAGGGTGTACTTTTGGGGAAGGAAGGAGGATATGTGTCATTGGATGTGTGGTTGACAGCTTGGAGAGCTGAAATGGTACCCAGAGCACCACAGTGGCTGAGCCTGTGCAGTCTGAAACACAGTTCTTCAGGCCCAGCTAATTTGAGCTATGGTGTTCTTAATGCAGACTTTGCCATCTTTTTCAAAGAGGTTCTGAAATTTGGGAGCTTTCATAGCAGAGTTTCAAGGCAGCACATCTCCTTCTCTACTGACTTGTTTTGCATGTTCCTCCATCCCAAATTATTTAATGACTCCATTGATGTTGCATTGATTGTATCAGTACACATCTTCTGTTTACAAATGCTTCAACTTTTTCCTGCTGTAATTGGAGTGGTAGGTTTTGTGGCTGTGGATTTGATGAAGTCAGGCCCTTATTACATTTCAGTGTCAGTTGGACATAGACATGAAATATTAATTGATCAGGGGAGTTTTCAGTGACAATAAACTATATCAAGGTGGAAATCCTGGATCAAGTAAAATACTTGTGTGGGATATTTTGTCCTGTCTATAAAATATTGTGAGTCTAAGTAGTGTTTGAGAGTAGCAACAGGATCTCCCAGTTCCAATGAATCTTTGTAAGGAATTCTGTGTGGCTGTTTGCCTTAGCTCCTTGTAGATTTTCATTTCAGCCTGGAACATTTTTAGCAGAGTATGTTTATTTTACACCAGCTGCACATGCTTCTTTGCCGTTCTTGTTTGCCTAAATGAAATCTGAAGTTGGTCTCAAGTATCTCCTCTTGCTCCTCCTGTCATGGTGAGGAGCAGGGCAAAGAGGATGCACAAGGAGGTGGATCATCAAACAAAGAAGTGATGTTGCAGTGGTCATGGCAGTCACTGGAGATCTGGTTGTCCCTACAGAGTGTGAGGCATGATTTATCAGATCTCCAAAACTAGCATAGGAAGCAGGTTTGGTGAGCTGTAGGCTAAGTGTGTCTGTATCTTTCTGAGGGCTTTAAAGGGAGAGTGACTTAAAGTGTAGATTTTTACAGAAGAGATTTATGTATTTCCCTGAAATAAAATTTAGTAGTTACTCAAGTGATGTAATACAAATGACTGAAAGGTGAATAGGCTTCTGTGAAAAATCAGATTTCGTAGATTGCTGAAGCAAAACTCAGTTTTGAAATGGTTTTGTCACTGAAGATAATGAAGGGATGTTAATGTATAAATTAATTAATGAATAAATGTTACATGAAATTGTCCAGATTAAATTTTGAAAAAATCCCCACAAAACATTCCTAGCAAGTAATATACATGCAGGTCTGTTCAGGTTGTAGCAGATGTATGAGAAATGTCTCTTCACACTAGCTGCTGAGACATTTTATGTCAGAGCTTGGATTCCATCTTCAACAGGCTTTCCTGCTCTGATTCTTCTCCTGGGACAGCTTGGTTTTTCTTGCACTAAGGAAGAATTGCCACCAATGTGACCAGGGTGCCTGGTATTCCAGATATTAGATAGAATGAGAGCAGAGTTTTCTTCTGGCTCAGCTGCTGTGCTCTTCCCAGAAACTCTCTTGGTCTACGTATTGTTTATCTCCAGCTGTCTTGCAGGATATTTTGCATGGTATAAATGAACATAATTGTTTTGCAATACCCATTTATTTGTGGGGAAATAATAAATCCATTAATTTTTTGTCTCTCCAAGATGGATGAAAATTGCGGAAAAGCAGGACAGAAAAATGAATTTAAACCTTTTAGAGTAAATGATGTTTGTTTCCTGTTATTTTATTTTGGTGCTGTCTTTAAACTAGGAAGTAAGTTCTTGCTTAAAAATGAATCTGTGAAGTTTTTAATGGGGGCTTTGATCTAGACATGGGATACACACAACCTATTTGTTTCAGCAGTGCTTATGATACAGCTATAGCTGCCTTTTGTTTCTCCGACCTCCTTTCCCTCCCTCGATTCCTATTTCCTTTCCTGTTCACTTCTTAACTTCTCCCACAACTTTTATGTGCATCTCTACAAATACTCCCCTCTGCACTGAAGAAGGAATCCTGGGATTGTCCTGAACATTTATCACTAGGATCTGTCTGCATTCCTCATAAAGAAGAAAGAGTGTTTGGAAGGTGATTTTGTGTCATATTTAGCTGGCCTATCCTTAAGCTGGGGGAGCTGTGAGAGGTTCTTGTCATAAGCATTGATGGAAAATGGTAGTTCCTAACACAGAAATAAATTGTGGCTGGATAAAAGAAAACAAATACATCTAGTCCTAAAGGAAATGTTGTGCACATTGAAGGCAATCGAGGTATTTGGCAAGAGCAAGGATGTAGGATTCAGTCTTTTGAATCCACAGAGCTGCTGGGCATTTGAGTTAAAGCTGATGCAGGAGGGAGGGACTTCATGTTTATTGCTAACACTGATAAAACTGTATTGTCTGGGTTTTAGTATTTCCTTAAGGACATATGCCCCTCTTGCTCCACTATATACCCAGCAGTTTTCCTGCTATGCATACTACATGCTACAGTAATAGAAATAGTGCCAACTTTGTACTCTCTCCTTCAAATGAATCTAAGTAGCATTCAAATTGCTTGAAAACTCCTGCTGTTGGATAAGAATGAAATATGCTCTGCACAGCCCTGTGTGCAATGATCTTTTCCATTTAAATCTGTTTTTTGGACTGCTGAAGTAGAGCAGAGCAATCTGTCCAGTATTGTTTCTGATGTGTATAAAAGGAGACTTAAACTGGAGTAAGAGCATCTGTATATAATATACAAATTAAACCCCCATTCTTTTCAGTTCAGTTAGAGCTCCTTTGTGCTGTGAATGTTATGTATTGATATAGATTTTTTTAATATATTTTTACTTGTGACACTATAAAACCAATGAGATTTTAGGGGAATGTTTGGATTATGTTCTATTTGTTTGTTACCATAAAAATGTTTGTTTAGTTTTGTCCCCAGAATGTTATTGATGATATTTGAGCTTAAAAAATAACAATTTGGCCTTCTTTTTATTTACTAGCTACTACTGCTTGTCTTTTCAATAGCAGGAGAGGGAGTTTTTTTCCTCTCTGTTTTCTTGTGAAGTTGTATTGGCAATTAAGCTGTATATTTGGAAAGCAGAAGCATCACTGCACACCAATCAGCTCCTAACTGAATGTAATCAGTTGTCTTTAGGGAACTAAAGGACATTGTGTTATATAGTTTTTCATCATCTTTTTTGAGCTTTGGAGTGATAAGCAGCTTGTTCTTAGGGTTAGTTATGAAAGACTGAATTGGGTTTGATCTCTGGTTGTTGCCATTTTGACTGATGCTTGGTAATGATTTTGTCCCCAAGGGTTTCTTCAAAATACAGATCAGACAACATGTTTTGCACACAACACTGTAGCACTTCCCAGGAACATTATTTTCAGCAAATTGCATGTTCTGATAGCATTACATATTTGGTGGTTGTGCTTCTGGACCCATCTTGTCAAGGTTTTATTTTAAATCGTAATGATTAATCAGAGAGGCAGTCTAAGTTGTTGGGATTTTTATGTATTGCAAAGGCAGATTAGATTGTGAAATAGGCTGTTGTCTATGGACTGGCTTACAGAAATATTTAAGGTTTTACAAATCTGTTTTTTTTTTCCTTTGAATATTGGCTTGATGCCTGTTATACTGTGTTCACTCAAAAACACAGCTATAAATAATTATATAGGGAATTCATTATTCTTCTGCTTTCCTTTAAGGACGTTTGCCTAGCTTTGTAATTACCTATTGAATTTTATGAATGGTAAAACTAAGATTTGCTTTAAAAACCAATTTGAAAATATTGACTTAGTTTTGCTCATAAACATGCCTCTTAATCTTGATTTCACCCGAGAACTGGGCTGTGTCGGAAATGTATTCCTCTTGTTTTAGTTGCCTTTCTTCTTCCAGATGTAGCTTTTATTTTAATTTTTTTTTTTCCTTTTCATGAGGGGAAGAGCTTGTGTATTCAGTTCATAGATGCAGCCTGCCAGTGAGGCTATGCATTTACAGGCTGAGCCACAAAGAGCTGGTGTAGAGTGGGCACAGATATTAGCTTTGGTCTTGATGCCCAACCATCTTAGGCTGAAAGCCTGCCTGTATTTAACCTGCTAGGACTTTTCCTGCTTCTTGAAGAATACAGGTGAACAAGATTGGGGCTAGCCAGAAAATCTAAATAAATAATTACAAGCTGGGCTCATTTGCCAATTAATATATTCTTACATCCTTTGTGTGCCTCAAAGTATGAGACATGTTTTGCTTGTAGAGAAGGAAGGAACTTTACAGACTTGCTGTTAGCTTTAAAAAAGGAGGTATGTGAGGCACTTTTAGAGGTATTGTGCAGGTACTGATTGTAATACATAAGAATATATACCTACTGTTCAGCTCAATTTTCTCGTATCCTGTTTCTGATGCAAATGTCTGGGGTTGTTTTGGTTTTTTTTTCTGGTCATTTTCTGCAGATTTCACTGAAAGCCACAGCAGTGATGCTTGTGGCCTGTGCTTGCTCTTGTGGTTGCATTGAAGCCTTGCACCAGTGACAAATTCTAGGAAGTCTGCTTATTTCAAACACATTAAAACTTTTATTTCATTGAGAATTGGTAGAATTGTGGTGCCCTATGTTTTTCACTATAAATTGTAAGTTATTGAAAGAAATGCATTTCACTTGGATAAAGCCAGCGTACAGTATGGTTGGCATAGGGAGAATGATGTCTGTCCTGCTCTGTTCTCCTGGTGTCAGTGGGAGCAACCAAGCTTTCCTTTGAAGGCCAGCGTGTGAATTCAAATCCTGGGCAGGCAGTGTAGTTTCAGGGTGACCTGCTCTTTGTATTGAGCAGTGTGAATCAGTTTTTAGTCAAATCCACTGAGACTGCCTTTATTGTGATACCACCCTAGAAGTAGTACTAGCATGGGAAAGGAACTGTTTTTTATGTACTTCTTGTTGTAGGAAGTACACCAAGTTCACAGTGGGGTGAAGAACTTAGAGCAGCGCAGGGATTCATAAGAATATGTCAGTTCAGCTGTTGAGGTGGGGTTTCATTTATGGCTCATAAATGAATAAGTAAATTCTTCTCCGTTCCTCAGTCATGTGGTAAAAAGCAGTTAGATGGGGAGTGGGAGGAGGACAGCTTTTAGAAGAGACCTGGATTGGGAGCATAGGGCTGGAGGAAGGGAGGGAGGAGAAAGGCACTTTCTCCTCTGATGGCACTTGTGGAGCTGCAGACATGGGGGGGGAAGAATCCCATTAGGCTCATTGAGCTGTAGATTTCCTGGGCTGTAGTAAGAGTTTGAAAAGTCTCCTTTTTTGGCCTGGAGAGAATAGAACAGATGCCCCTATAAAGCATGGGATTTTGGCAGGCATGACTGGAGGGGAGATGGCTGAGAAAAAGCCGGCAGAAAGGAAGTTCATTTGTGGACTTCAATTCTTTCATGGCCCCTTTTTTGCCTCAAATGGTTTCTAAGAATAGAAATCAAAATGTTGCCATGTGTTTAAAAAAAACCCCACACACCCTCTAACCAAAACAAACAGGCAAAACATCATAATGCTCTTCTTACACGTTTGTTTATGCTTCTTGTAGCAGGGTAAGAGAAAATTACCAGGGGGAACAACTAAATGTAATGCTTTATTAAAAACAGAAGGGTAGGAGCTCTCTTTATAGCCTTGAATGGGTGTACATGTTTGGTGTTACTCTGCATGCAGCTGAAGTCAACACACCCTTTTCCAAGCAGCAGAGGAAATTTTGAAGGTGGGGCTCCTACCTGATGTCTGCTGAGATGACTGCCAGCATTGCTTTGGAGCTTGCTAAGATGATGGGTGGGTGTTGAGAGGTCATATGTGGCCTGCTGTAGAGAACAAGGGAGATGCGAGCTCTGAAGGGGGGGCAGCTGTTGAACCTCCTTCTTTGGCATTCCCATTGCTGCTGGCCATGTGCTTCTCTGGCTCTGTAAGGGAGAGGAGGAACAGGGCTTTCCAGTTGCTCCCTGTCTGCCAAAACCGTCACTCAATCAAGTTTGGCAGCATCAGATTTTGTAGTGGGGCCTTCAAGAGGTGTGGCAGGAGTTGTGCCACAAACCTGGGGGTTTCTGCAGGTGACAGAGCTGCCCCCATGCAGAGGAGGGGGAGGAGGAGGCAAGGCCTTAGTTCTTTGGGCAGGCAGGGGTGTAAGGGGTTTTTAAGCATTTAGGGGAAGTGGTGAAGGCAAAGATACAGTTGGAGACTCTTCCATCATAGTAGATGGCATATGGAATGAGCAGAAAGCCTAAACTGGGTTAGGCTTTAAGCCTTTCTCTTTGGCCAAATATTTTTATGGCTGGTGATGGCTCTCTGACTGTCTCAATCTTTCAGTTTTGTTCTAATCAGAGTGGGCTTGCAAGAGCTGAACCTCTCAAAAAGCCTTATGGCTGTGCTGGGCACCTCCTTCCTGTGTTTGCTGCTCTCTCCTGTGGAGTACAGCAAGAGCTCCAAGGAAAAACTACTCAGTTGTAAACAGTTAAGATCAAAATTAGGAATCGGATTGAATGAGAATCAAGTGTTTTGTTTTATTTTGTCCTCTGCTTCTCCCAGAAAATTTAGTGTGGTTCTAGTTCTTGTGTGCAGCATTGTCTATAAATTTGTGGTGAGATGCAACGTTTATTATATGCTATCATTGATGTCTTCTAGTTATACTAAATACAGACATACAAATGATCTGCAACTGAAGAAGGTTTCTGATGCATATATTTAATTATAGTTAATGCAGAGACTGTAAAAATGTTTTATGAAGATAAATGCAGTATTTTTATAACTTTTACTTATGAGCCTATCTAGTTTGAAAATTTTTTAACAAGGCCTTAAAATATGGGGGTTCTTTTCAGAAATAACATGTTTTAAGTCACTTGCAAAATTCAGTTTATAATTACATTTAAGTGCATCATAAACGGTTGCTTAGTTTCTGAAGTGTTATTTTGTAATTTTCAATATTGCATTGATTTTCAGGGTTTGCATTTACACTGTGTGGTTTTGATTGGGAACAAACACCTTACACAAGGGAACAGTTTGATCCTCTGTAAAGCAAATGTCATCTTCTGCTTCAAAATGCAAGTGGATTCAAAGGAAAACAACTGCTGGTTGGCCAATGTGCAGCAAGCTGCTTCAGTTTCTCTCCATCGTGAAGATGAGCTGCTCCCAGTTGTTGGCAGGGCTCAGGCAGTAAAGAAAGATCCTTTGCAATTAGCCAGGGGGATTTACTGAATCTTTTTACTGAATCTATTGTCTTTCACAATACTCCACCAGTACATTCCTGCTTCAGCTCAGGAGTGCTGAATTTCACCCCTCACTAAATAGATACACTGCAAAATATGTGTGCCATTTCTGTTCAGTTAGTCACAAAATTGCCAGTTTTATGGGCAGTTGCAGCAGGGAGCTGTCTTCTCTTGGGCTGTGTGTTTAGACAGTGTTTCCAGTGCTGATTATATGTTCCTGTAGACTTGAATGTTGCTTTTTTGGTGTGATTTCCCTCAGACTCTCCTGGAATACGAGGTTCATTGAAAAGATTAATGCTCCAATACTTTTAAGATTAATTTCAAATCTTCTCCGGAGTTTACAATTTTTTTTTTTATTATTATTATCAAATTGTAGAGTGACATCCCTGTGAGCACAGTTTAGTGAGTGTTGTTTCCACTGATGGTCACATAATATTTTAGTTCCCAAATACGACTGGCCTGGAAAAGAGTAGGACCTTAAGCAAACGTAGGTATATTAAAACCCTTCCTTAAAATCTGATATTATAGACTATATTAATTCTTTTTCCTCTGCCAAAAGAAGTAAGTAATTAATAATACCCTTGAGATGTGCAGTATTAATTCTAAGCATCATATAAACCTATGCGTTAAATGGTTTTAATCAGATGGTTTACTAATAGGATAATCAGGTCTTGGATAGGAAAGAGAAGTGATTCCTGCAAATCAGGTGGGGAGCTGAAAGAGGGGAGGATGAATGAAATGTAAAAGGTGCTAGAAAGATGAAGTGAAAAAGGAGAAATATATTTATATATGCCTTTGATATTCTTCCTCTTGTTGTCTCCACTGGTGTTTTCAAGTTTTCAGTTGTTTTGCAGATTGAACCTGGGGAGTCTGTTGCAGGATGAAAAATAGCCTTCCCTTTTATGCCAAATTACCTTCAATTGCTAAGTCTTTTATGTTAGAAATACAGCTTTAGGCTGTGGTTGATCAGATGGCTTTCAAAAGTGTCCTTATCAGATCCTGCTCTTGTGGGGACTGAGCTGAAGGCAGACATCATTGTTCTTGTAGAAACAGTGAAGCGTAGCTAGTGGGTTTATTTTTCCTACAAATGGTGGAAAGTATAGCATATGTTCAGTAATCTGCCCTTGCTACCTTTCTAAAAATGTCTTATTGCATGTGTAGTTCTCTGAAAAATCAATCATTCTTTGTCCAACTTCTTTGACCTTATTTGTTTATAGGAATTCTTTTGAAAACAGTAATGTGTCAAGGAAATGTTTGTTTATAATAAGGAAAGATTAAAGGCTATTTCAGCCTTGTCCTTGAAATAATTGCTGAGAAAATTGCCAGAGTTAGTAAAAGAGTTTAATCAGGTGTTGGTTGGTTTTACACATCTCTTTCCAAGATTAGCCACAATTTATCCATCATCTGCCATTTAAACTGAAATGGAAATAAGACGCCTTCCTAAGCTGCTGGTATTGTTAAATAAAATGCTGAAATAATAAGTTAAAGTAAAATTTCCCATGCTTAGGGGAAATAATGTTTGCTCAAACTCCATAAGCAGCTTGAGGATATTAAAGGTTGAAATGTGTAAAATCCTCATGTTTCTGTTATTATCTGAGAAAAGTGAACAGTATTTAAAATGTTTTTACCGACATGGCAGAGAAATGAAAGCACATCAATAGATTTGAACAATTATGCTGTTACTATACTTTGAAATGTGAATGTGGAAAATTAGTCAACACTTTTTACACAATAAATAAGTGTGATGATAAAGTATGGTGTTGAGATAAAGCCTTGGAATGAGATGACAGAGCCAAGTGAAAGCGAGACAGCATCATTTTGAGGCCCAAGAAGCAGTGATTCATTGGAGATAGTCGGGAAGAACTGGCAGTGTGCCATGTGCTTTTTTTAATGGAAATAATTTAACTCTGGAAGGGTAAAGAATTTTTCAAGTCTTACTGATTAACTGCTCATAAACAAGAGCTACTTAGAACAATACTTGAATTTTTTGCACAGTCCTCAGCCTCCATATGATATTTATTTGTTTATTTTAGAAAGATTCCTGGCTGTTTAAAGTACACAGGAGTATCACATTTTTTCTTTTTTGCAAATTTTTCCTACTCAGAGTTCAACTTACAGCTTACTTAATTTGGTCCTGTAACATGCTTAAAAGTCAACGTGGTGAAATCCTGTTTAAGACAGGATTTGGGATTTAATCTGTTATTCCTTCTGTCAGAAATCTGCTGTCTACTGTGGCAAAGTTCATTACATCAGAGCCCAGAGCTCAGTCCTTACACGGTACTCAGAAAATCCTTTGGTCTCCTGTGACTTGTGATGTCACGCTCTCTTTGTTATCCTACACCCTGTATTTTCTCTCAAAGCTTAAACTGAGGGTTTATTTCCAGCTTGCATCAAATGCATATAATTTGGAGAGTGTCCTATTAGTTCTTTAAGTTTTAGAAGAGTAAATGGAGCCCAAAACCACTGGGAAATGTGTATTTTTGATACTGCAGCTCCTGCTTGTAACTGTAGCTATGGTGGTCTGATTGTTGATGTAGCAAAGCACTTTTGGTGGCTTACATTTAACTAAGAGTTACTGATAGCCAGGGGAAATGAAGAGATGAAATAATAATGAAACCCACTGTTGCAGTGTCTGCTTCATTAAATAAAAGAGAGGAACTTCATCCATGGAAACAAGCATAAGATATTACGATTTTGGGAGGTGTGTGCATTATTTGTCCTTTTATCAACGCTGCAAAACAATCGCCCCAGCCCCAGTTCTGAAGGGAGTCTGTCTTCTCTGATGGTTCCCTTGGGGTTGCTCTGAAATGAATCTCTTTGCACAGTGCTTCTGACTAAGACAGCAGCATATTGTTCAGAGGGTGGCATTGATCTTTTCCATTTCTCTAATTTTTGTGCTGTAAAACCTGTTTACACTTTCCAGTGCTGTTCGTTCTGCAGACTGTTTGCAAGTAAAGACAGACCTTGGCCAGATGAAATTATTATCCCTGCTGTTTCCATGACAGTTTTAATTTTACCCCATTGGAAAATTTGTAGTCAGTTAGCTTAAAATTCTGGATCAATTTACACATCCAAAAAGAAGAGTCCTTGATTTAGACATTGAATGACCTCCTTTTATTGCCTGAATATTTGGTAGATGGACTTGGGGGAAATCCTATTCCTAGGTTGAAAAAAATTTCAGCAGAAAGTTTCTAGGCAGACTTTCTTGGCAGCATGCATAAGATTTATTTTTTTTTTTTCACATTAGGAAAGTTCACTGAATTTGTAAGACTGGCGTTATTCATGGTTTTTCAGAATACATGCTTGAAGTCAAAACAGCTGCAACTTATAGTTAATCTGGCAAACATTTACTTCTGCTTACTCTGAGTACCACTCAGGGATTTTTCTCTGCTAGCTCTTCATAAGGCTTTTTGAAAGATCTTACCAATGTGGTACTGCCAACTGTGGAACAGGATCTTAACTTGGTCTTATTTGTACTAATGGACTTCCCTTTCAAGGCTGATTAACAGTGTATGAATAACTAAATTTTCCTGTGAAAGTGGTATTTTAGTGGTCATTCAAGGGTTGGAAACACAATTTCCCTTGTATTTCCAGGAAGACAAGATCTGCTTGAAAATGCATCACCACTTTTGTTACTTAAGTTATCCCCAAACCAGAGCACTTTGAAAATCTGAAATGTGTATAAACCCCATCTCTGCCAACTTGGGAAAGTGCTTTTCATTGTTTTGCACCTGTTTGGCAGGAGTCTTGTCAGGGCAAGGAGACACCCCGAGACAAGTCAGTGCTGGAGAGTCATTTGCCGGTGGTAGCTCCCAAGCTGTGCACAGGCTGCTCAGCTGGTGGCCAGGGGAGGGCTGTGGGTGCTCTGTCCCAGCAGGTGTCCTCTCCAGCCCCAGGTGGTGTCCCTTGAGTGCTGCTTTGGGTCAAGTGCTGCCTGCTGCTTCAGAGGACTATAGGAGTGGTCCTGTGGTTTTTTACTATACACAGGACAGCCCCTGGCTGGAGAGTGTGGTTGAAGTCCTTTTCATGCCAAAAGCCATCACAGTTGGATACCTTAGTCCCTCTGGTTTGCCCACACTGTGGGAAGCCCCTGAGTTGGGAGCCCACCCTATGTGTAGAGATGGCAAGCAGAGATGCATGAAAACACCATTTCTTTTTTCCTCACCCCTACATTGTAGTTTCCTTGGAAGGGAAGCAGTTTCCAAGGAGGCCCAGCCTGCTGTGTGTTCCAGAAGTTTCTGAGTTTGGGCCATGGCTGGACCATTTTCTCCCTGTGACTGCTGGACATTCCTTCCCACAGGCTTGTCTTGTTGGCATGGATGTCCCCAGCTGCCAACAGGAGACTTCAAATTTGGAAAGAATGTTTTGACAAAAAATGTACTGGAAATTGTGATGTCAGCAGGTGTTAAGTATGAGATAGATCAGGAAGCAAACAGAAATGCAAATGAAGGTAATGTGACAGCACAGAGAAGAATTCCCAGCCTTTGTAAGCAGAAAACCCAGAACCAGGGTAAAATAAAGGGAAATTTTCCCACTGAGGCTACAAACATTTTACAGGGCCCATTTGCTGTGTGGAGTATTCTAGGGATTTTGGAATAGAACCGATTTATCAGATTGCTAGCAGTCTGTTGTTTGTTAGGTCTCTAGGCACCATAAATGAGGGTGACTGAGGCATTTGGCTAAATGTTGTTTGCTCCTTATATGGTATATCATTGCCATTTAAGAGAGTGTCTATTAATTACTATCCACTTTGCAAACTTGTCTGCTTTTTCATGAGAAGATAGGGAACAATTTGAACCATTCTATTTTAGGATCTTTTTCTTCCTTGCTTTGATCCTGATTTTCTTAAGAGGAGAACCTGTTACATAGTCTCTGTTGCTTAGTTCATTTTGGTTGCCTCCAGTGAATGCTGTTGGTGTTAGGCAGGGAGGAAAGTACTTTTTGAGCTCTCACCCGAGTTAGCAGCATTCTTGTTTGTGCTTGATGGTTATGGAGACAGACCATCTCTTCCAGAAGTTGATTTGTATTGCCTAAATTAGTCTTGTGCTCTGAAATACTCTCCAGAAGAAGGAATTGTAGTCCCACTGAGTGCAGGGGGAACATCAGGAAATGGGCTTTCTCCTTTGGCTGCCTGTGGTTGGTTGCTGTGAAGAGTCTCTTTTGCTCATACCTGTGTCTGAGGCTCAGGCTTTCTTCTTGGCTGATGTTCCTGGAGCTGTTTGGCATTAACAGCACCTGTTTAGCTATTGAGCTCAGATTCAGCACACATTGCTGTAGTGTCTTCCGTGTCCGTACATCTTATTTCAGTGGAAACCTTTTGCATCTGTTCTAATACCTGTGGGGTGCAGAATACAGCAGCACATAAGCTGTTTTTAATTTTATCGCTGTTCTGCATTTAGGAGTGACTCATTGCTTTGGAGACTGAGTTGATAAAAATTTTGCACATCCTATTAATCTAATACTGTAATTCCTGAGAAATGTTACACTGAAAAAGCTTGTTGTTCATATGTTAACTTTTACTCTGTGGAATAGTACTATGGGCTGCATGAAACAATCCTAGGTGTAATTTTCTAGTAAATACAAATAGAACACAAAGACTTCTTTACAGAAACCAAAAAAAATGATGGCTTGGAACTCAGACCTCAGGAAGAATTGAATCAAGAATTTTAAGAGGCTTCAATTTCATTCTGTAAGTCAAACAATCTATTGTCATTAATATCAACCTTGAAGCTTTTCTGAACAATCACATTTTTCTTTCTTTCTCAATATAAATCTAATAGATTGACGACAACCACCTGATTGACCAAGAGATTGGTTTTAGAACTATTTTAAAGCTTTTGTTTTATGTAATGGTAGTCCATAAAGTGACAGAATAATAATAATAAAAAAGGAAAACCTTATACATCTTTGTTCCCCTTTAGTTTTATGATTCTCATTTAGACAAAATTTTTAATGCAGAACATAGCTAAGTGAGCTACTTTTAAAATTTTTAGAATGAAATTGATTATATTCTTGTTTCACTATTTGTTTTTACTTTGTCTTGGAATGTACTGTCTCATGTCTTCCGTGCTTCCCTCCCCCTCCCAAAAAGCCCAACCCCCAAAGAGCTAATGAAGGGTTGCTACAATCCATTTTTGCATATAAAAAGTTTTGAAAGTGAGGAGAAACTGAAGATAATGTTAGATATTGCAAACGATTCCAAATATTAATTGTAATGGAAGGTGCGTATTGTAGCAACGACAAGCAAAAAAGTAGGAAACAGAAACAGTGGAGAGAGCACTGGAAAACACTTGATCATAGTCAGTCTTCAACCTCTCACTTCAAAGAAGTAACACTAGGTTGGTGTTAGGCCTCTTTTCGAGAGCCCAACTCCACATGAGCTTGAAGAGCTCCTATCTGGAGCAAAAGCTTGGAGTTTGCAGTAACATCCTGCAGGATAAGTGCCAGTTTGCAGCATTTTTGTATCTTCTGGGAATAATATTTTTGGTGTAGTAAAGTTGTTATGGTAATATACTAAGGATGAAAATTCTGAATGTGGTAAAATGTATGGACAGTTCTTAACTTAAGCCAGACTCCCTGGTTGTAGTTTTTTTTAATGCTGTAAAAAGACAACATGATGAATTTCATAGGCAAGTGAAGCTGAGCTTTGCTTTTTTTTACATTATCTGTAGGATGTGAGTATGTGTGTGTGTACTTGCTTTATTTCCTTTTTGTCTGGAGGACATGAAAGTAGTTCTCTTGCCCTGAAGTTGTGGGCAGACCGATGGGCACCTGATGAGTGAACTTAACCCACATTTTCTGAAGGGCAACGGTCCACGAGTCGCAGTGATTACTTTTTTTTTGGTTCATGTAAATGACATCTGCTCTGTTCAACGTTGTATGCATTCCAGGGACTTTCTGTTTATTGCAAGTACAAACTAGGGGCAGAAACTCCAATTTAAGAGATATTTCTTTAACTTGCTATAATCTGCAATTCTGACCTCCACTTTAGGTTGGAGAGTATACCTACATACAATTCAGTCTAGTAGGTGATGTTTTAACATGTCTTGGTTCAAGATAGAAAAATAGAAATGAGTAAATGAAGAACAGGTAAATTGTACGAACATAATTACCTGTAATTGTGGGACAATATTGCATAGACTGCAAGCTTCTGTATTTGTGAGTGTGACTTTCCCTGTTCCTGATGAAATGCAGACTTAATAGACACAAGTGAGAATGGCTGTATCTAGGAAAGGCTCTTGCCCCCGTGAAGCAGAGGCAGCTGATGTCTTGCAGTGACCAGTGTTGCAGTTCTGCATGGGCTATGAGCAGCTGTCCTGTTACACAGAGGGGATGTAGAGGCATTGGTTTGTAAACTAGTACATCCTACTCTAATCTTTTTTTTGAGCCCTGCTTTGTTTCATAGTACTTTATGCCATTGGCATTTGATTTTTTTATCCTGTGACTTAAAATCTAGCTGCTATGTTAAGAACAGTAGTAAAAGAAGTGACCATCATTTACTGAAGAAAATCTAAAATTGTATGCACTTAAGTTTTTTATAGTAATTTTTTACATATATGTTTTATTCAAAACACTGGGAAAAATTCTGTTTGCCCTACTTGTGCTCTCAGCAGTTCTACATCTAAGCTTTATATATTACTCCACAGCTGCTGTGCCCCCAGGTCTTTCCCTTGCTGTCTCTACACCACATTTTGTCATGCATCTGTTTCTTTAGCTGATAATATACAGCTATTCACAAAACATTGATCAAATTGGTGACATTGAGTAGTGCATTTAGTATATCTTTAATTCTGGAGGAATGCCTTCTTTCTTGTCCCTATTTCTGGAGGCATGCCTTTTTTCTGTTCCTTATACAGAGCTTATGCTAGTTCTTTATTTATTCTACCTGTGGAATAAGCACACTTATCTAAAGATGCTGGCTGCCATGCTAGACTACTAAAGGCTTGTGAGAGTTAAACATATTTCATTTATACTCTTACTTTTGTGGGAGTTTTAGATACACAGACTGGTTCTGGTCATGATGCTTTTAAATTTATGGCTTTGTTTTTGCTTGACAAGAAAGGAAGCCAAACTCTATAGAAAATAAAATGTTCTCTTTTCTGGGATCAAGATGCAGTATTACGCAGAAATCTCTGCATTGTTTTCTAAATGATGTGTGTTTATTTCCAAAAGTAAGCAAAATTAAATATGAATTGCAATGGAATAAAATAATGAAAGGATGAGGAGTTTTAAGTTTTCTCAGTAATGTCAAAATTAACAAGCTAGTTGTCTGTTTTAAATATGGGAGGCATCACCAAAAGTATGTTTTGCTACCATCGTTATTATGAGAGCAAGTGGCATTTTTTTTCTTTCCATTTTCCATCTATTTTCCTCTGAATAATCTAAAATAATTTTCTTACTGGCTTTAATATTTTGGATACAGATTCTGAGATATATATGGATATATATGTGTCTGGACAATTTGTGAAAAGCAGTGAAACATGTGTATGCTGTCCTGAAAAAGTAATCATGGACTGACTAAAATTTAACCCCTGTTACCTTGTTGCTACATTTGCATGCTAAGCAATTTAAAAAAAAAAAAAGTTTTTCTGTTAGCCTGAATGCATTGTTTAATAACCTGCCAGGTACTACCTCTTCTGAATAATCCTGCAGGAAAATAGCTGAGCAGTATTAGTAATATTAATAATAATTGATTGTACCAATTATCAAGTTGCCATAATACTTTCATAATGAAACCTCACGTGTGTTATATTTTTACACATATGCTTTTATCTTAAGAGATGTGGCGAAAAAGAATTTCTTTTTTCTGAAAAGAAAGGAAATAAATATGCTCTTATTGCCATTCTGTTAGTTCTAAAAAATGCTAATTAAACACATTAAATTGATTGAAGGTGTAGACAGGTTTGCTCTTTGTTTTTCCATTTGTCCTTTCTGTTCAACTTTTCTAATTCTAAGATTTGGTTACATGCATTCGATAGGGAATCTTATCAGAAGCTTGCATCATCTTCTGCTTAAACTGGATGAATCTAGTTAGTAAATTTGTACCATAAAATGTCGTGTTTGATGTACCACAAAATGGAATTCCCACTCTGTAACTCTCCTTCTTTATGTTTCTTGAGGTTTGAGCCTGAGAGCTCCAGCAGTGTTGTGTGTCCCACCACACTGGACAGAGTTTGAAGTGTTTCATGGAATCATATGATAGTTTGGGCTGGAAGGGACCTGTGAACACTGTCTCGTGCTACCCCAAGAAACAGGGACATCTTCAACTGGATCAGGTTTCAGAGAGCCATGTCCAGCCTGGCCGTGAATGTTTCCTGGTATGGGGCATCTACTCTGGACAACCTCTTCCAGTGTCCCACTGCCCTCGTCATAAAAGTGTCTTCCTTGCATCTAGTCTAGATGTAGTCTAGTCTGAGATGTAGTTTCCTTCCCATCTCCTCTCTGTGTTCTTGAGGATGCTCACACAGTGGTAGAAATTTCTTTCCAAGTCTGTTTGTGTCCCGCTTTGAACTCTAGGGATGATTACTGGAAGTCTCATCCTTGGACCACACTGGTATCAATGAACTGAAGCTCAGTAATCCTGAGTAATTTATATCAGTTTTGGCTCTGTCTCACCCCTGCAATTCCTAGACCTCTCTTCTCAGAGGACCCACTATGCTATCTTTTGCCCATAAGTCACTTCTAAAATAATTCTTTCAAGTAAATGAAATCTATTTTTTAATAGATACATCTCGTGAGCAGAGTAGTAGAGTGGTGATTTTAAAACAGAAGTGTTTTTAAGCAGATGTGGTTCTTGTTTTATTCACTGTCTGGGAGCAGGGCTCAGGTGTCTGTAATCGTTCTGGGCAGAGCCGATGCTATCGTTACCAGGTTCCCTCTGGGAGGAGCGCTCCGTCCTTCTCCACACCTGGGTGGGCCATGGAATCTGCTCCTGGAGATGAGACAGGGGGCCCAACACTGGACAGGCTGCAGGAATCAAATAGTTCAGATGTTGTAGAAGACACTCTAAATCTTAGATCCCAGGATGAGCTGGAGACAATTCCCGTGGAAGAAATTCAAGACCTTAAACCTGAGGATTTGCAGGAATCTGCTCCTCTTGAAGCAGCACAGGACACTAAACCTGGGACTGGACAGGTACAACAAAGGGGTAACTGTAGATTAAAGCTCTGGGGCATTTTTACAATTGCAGTAATGTATTTGTTAACAATTATAAGCATACTCTTTCTCAGTTGTACTTGAGAAGGCTTGCTTGGGTTTTATGGATTCAGCCTGTTATTTCTAGAGTTGTAACTGTCAAGCCCCAGAAGAATGGTGCATATCATGGGAACCCTTTTTGCTTTAACTAGGCAAACATTTATGTATGCCACTGTCATCTTCAGGGGGATTGAATGGAATGAGAGTATCTCTTGCAGGCTGACCTACCTAGCCAACTTCCAGGTGTAATGCTGAGAGCACTCTCCATAATGGATAAATTGAAGCTATCCTAATTTGAGAACTTTTGTGTGGAGTTTGAAATTACTGGCCTCAGTTCAGAGTGAGGCTAGAAATATAATTGTTCCTATCTGTGGTATTTGTGGCATTGGTTCCTCTGCAGAAAATTGCATTCTACTTTGATATCATAATTCACAGAGAAACATGAATATTGAGGGCTTCAAATAGAGCAGGTGTAAAATTGGTTTTCTTCATTGGAAAAAACTTAAAATATTTTTCAGTGTTTTTCCAAGCAAGTGAAAAAAAGATCTCAGGAATGGAAGACAGGCTTTGACAACTGGTCCTGGTGATCTGACCTTTCATTGCAACACAAATCCTTTCTCTTCTGTGCTTCAAGGAGCAGATGTCCGAAATGCTGGACTGGGTTCTTGATCGGAAATTTTCTCATCCTCATGTTTCTCTATAAAATTTCCCCATTTGTATGAACTGTTCAGCTCTCAGTGCAGCAGGCATTTGAAACATCTCCTTAGCACCAGGTGAGTGTCCTACCCAGCAGATATTTTCCTCCAAATCAGTGGTCCAGATCTACCAGAAGCTGGATCTCAGCCTGCTGTCTACATCCTGAATGGGTGCCTTCCTGTTCCTTAAATATTTGTTTTGTGATAACTGCTTTGAGTCTTTTTAATCTGAGATTTTAACCAGCAGTCCTATCTTGAACTCAAGAAATCTGTCCCAAAGAAACTTTTATTAAAAATATCATATTGTTGCAAAACATCTAGCTAACAGATTGACTGCTTTTATCTGCAGTATTGTTCTTTTGAAAAACTCTTAATCAAGAAATGTTAGGAAGAATTCCTTGTCAGAATGAAAAGATGACTCTTGTTTCTGGATTAAAGAATAGTTAATAATACGACAAGAAAATTATCAAGTGTCTCACATTACAGCAATTCATGAATCTGATAACTTTTTTTACAGAGTGCTTTGACTCTTTTCTAAAATACAAGCTTCTGATGTTGAGGGTTTTTCTTCGTTCTTTTTGAAGGTTTGAGTCTTAGGGAAAGGGGTCAGGGTGGGATGGCTCTCATCTTAACTGATGTGACAGACGTGCTGTCTCAGTTGTCAGCAATGAAGCTCCCCGCAGCTGCTCGCTCACTCTCAACCAGCAGTGGGACTGGGGAAGGAATCAGAAGGGTAAAACGTAGAAAACTTGTGAGATGAGAAAAAGCCATTTAATAGGAAAAGGAAAAGCAAAAGCCACGCACACAAGCAAAGCAAAACAAGGAATGAATTCACTGCTTCCCATGGGCAGGCAGGTGTTCAGCCATCCCCAGGAGAGCAGGGCCCCAGCACATGTAATAGTGACTTGGGAAGACAAACACTTGGGAAGGCTCCACTCCCCGCCCACCTTCTTCCCCAAACTTTATATCCTGGCATGATGTCACATGGTCTGGAATATCCCTTTGGTCACTTTGGGTCACCTGTCTCGGATGTGTCTCCTCCCAGCTCCATTGCCAGTGTGGCAGTATGAAAAGCAGAAAAGGCCTTGGCTCTGTGTAAGCTCTGCAGTAACAAAAACATCTCTATATTATCAACCCCGTGTTCAGCACAAATCCAAAACACAGCCCTGTACCAGCCACTGTGAAGAAAATCAACTCTACCCCAGCTGAAACCAGCAGACATGCAAAAATTTGGGTAAATTTTGAAGAACTAATGCTTCTGAAAGAGGGCTTGCTTTCTACTTCTAAAAATGATTTCTTGGTATGAACAGACTCTAAATCTTAGCCTTTAATATAATTGATTTTCCTATTTGTCAAATAACTTTCCTATTTACTAAATTAAAAATTAAGTATGAGGGAATTCTGAAGTTGCACTTTACAGTACATCTTTTATATCTCTTTATCCAGGTAACATTCAGTGTTGCTGAATGTAAGATATGATTGATTAAAGAGCAGTTGTGATGATGTGTCCTACATACTTGAGGCTGGCTTTTAATGTCAAATTGAGAGGAAATCAGCTCCACTATGCATCTTCAAATATGGAGTCAGGAAAAGACAAGGGTCATTTTCAAAACTTTGAGATTTCATCTTGGCATAGTTTATTACTTTTCTCTGATGCTGCTGAACATACATTTTCAGAACATAGACATGCAGCTCTGTCAAAGCACCACTTTGGCACAGCCCTCCGCTTTTCTTTGTTTAATATCTGGGAACAGTTCTTGCTGTTTAGTTCTGTAGTGTTTTCTTTTTGCTGTTGCTGACTTCATGTGCTGAACCTCATGTGTTTCAGGGTTGTATGTGTACATGGCCCCTTTCAAAATGAAACAATTATTCATGTTAATAAAGTTGAAAAATTCTTGGCACATGTACAGGAGTTCATATATTCAGAAGCTCTTTTTATTGTTTTTAAAACTCATCTAAAGTATATCTCAATGTTCTTTGAGCTCTCTGAACATTTAATTTAGCTAAAAAAGGATGGGATTAATTAGAAAATATGTTCTGTGTTAGGAAATTTCTTCATCTTAATGCTTTGAACTCGATATAAATAGGTTTAGAATGATTTCCATTAGTGTTTCAATGTGAGGTAAATGAAAGCAAAGAACCATTTATAAAGAACTAAAGAAAGCTATTGTTAGTAATGATACAAAATGCTCAATCAATGCTTTTAAAAATATTTCTGCCTTTTTAGGATTGTCAAGAGGCAAACTTAGAGTGTATTCTGGACACTAAGCACTTGCATTATATAATGATGTGTGTGTAGTTCTTGAACTTTTAAAATAATGTTTAGTTTATGAACTTTTCAACTTGAGATACAGCAGATTCTGCCTGGTGACAGAAAGTAAACAGAAGTTAGAACCTGCAGCTTCATTAGATGCCTAGATTAAATACAGTTTGTTTTCTAACAAAGCAGTATGAATGCTATTCATTCTCCAGCCTTTATATTCAGGGACTTCTGGTAGATTTATGGATCTTGAGTGTCTTTTTCTTTCTGTTTCTTTGTCTCCCTCCCTCCTTTTCATTTCTGGCATCATTTTGTATGACTCAGATTTTCCACTATTCTTTCTTTTAACGTGCCGGTAGTGTTTGCAAGAAATGCCAGCGTAATGGACTAGGAAATTCTGGTTCCTTTTCTCTAGAAACAAAGCAGACTAGGCAGTGGCCAGCCCAGCATCATCGTACAGATGAAAAAGCCACCATTTCTTACCAGCCTTAGCTTGTATGAATGGGGAATCCTTAGTGGCAGATGACTTCCCCTAATAGTAGCAGAATTATGTTCAGTTAGGGGAGCCCAGCACAGGAGAAGATTGTTTCTATATGGTTTCCTGTAAAGCGTGCATGAGCTTAATAAGGAACAAGTGTAATGCTCAGCCAAGTATTTGGGGCTTATTACTGTCAAGGGGTTCTTCTTCATAGCCTCTTGCAGTTTCCCATTCTGCATTGTTTGCTCTGCTCCTTTTCTCCATGAGAATAACTTCATTGATTGCTCCAGGGCAGTCTAACAGATCTCCCCTAAAGAAACTAAGTTTGGTTCAGATGGGCTCCTTGGTATAATCTATGTGTTTATACCAGTTTCTGCTGTTGGTGCTTTCTTTGGATGCAATCAGAAAGCATCCCTACAAGGACCTGGAATCTGCAACATTGGCTCATTCCCAACATTTGTTATATCATGCCTTCTTCGGGGAGTGCAGCTGCGTGTCATCTTCACATATGTTCAGAATACATTATGAATGGATGTTTCTCTTTCCCAAAGAATGTGCAGCTCTTGTTTCTGTTTGTGATCAGGAGCAATTAAGATTGATAACAAACTTGGAGGAATTAGTAATGGTGGATATCATGCATCTGAAGCTGTCTGATTTGTGTCACTCTTCTCAGTAGCATCTTGCTTGTCAGAATTTGCAATGTCCATGTTGATGGTTTCCCTCCCTTAGGGGAATTTTTCACAAACTTCAAATTCAAATCATGTTTGAATTTATTTGCAGGTCAGACTGCCCAATGCTTTGTGTGCTTTCCATGAATTGTTTTAATTGTAGTTGAAATAAGCCAACAATCACGACAGCTTTCTCCTAGTCTGGACTAACAATTATTACTCCAACCGTAACAGGGTTCTCTTGGACATGGGGTAATGTGGTGTATGATTGGAACCAGTAGCATTTACTGTTTTCTTCAATGACAGATGAAGAGAATTGAGTGCACCCTCAGCAAGTTTGCAGATGACACCAAGCTGAGTGGTGCAAGTGACACGCTTGAAGGACAGGATGCCATCCAGAGGGACCTGGACAAGCTTGAGAAGTGGCCCATGGGAATCTCATGAGGTTTAACAAGATCAAGCACCTGGGTTGGGGCAATCTCCAGTATCAGCACAGGCTGGGGATGAAGAGATCAAGAGCAGCCCTGCTGAGAAGGACTTGGGGTGTTGGTGTCGTGAAAGGTGGGACGTGATCCAGCCATGTGCACTCATAGCCCAGAAAGCCAAACGTATCCTGGGCTGCCCCAAAAGAAATGTGAGCAGTAGTTTGAGGGAAGTGATTCTGCCCTTCTAGTCTATAATTCTTTACTGTGAGGGTGGTGAGGCCCTGGCACAGGTTGTGCAGAGAAGCTGTGGCTGCCCTATCCCTGTAAGTGTCTAAGGTCAGGTTGGATGGGGCTCTGAGCAACCTGATCTAGTGAAAAGTGACCCTGGTTATAGCAGGGGAGTGGGAACTAAATGATCTCTAAGGTCCCTTCCAATCCAGGCCATTCTATGGTTTCACTGTGACTGGCACCTGGGTGAGTCTTGTTTTATAAATGTATCATTTTGAATCTCAAGCCAGTAACTGGAATTGATTTGGCTTCTCAAACTGGCCTGCAGTTTATTACTTTTCATGTCTGAGCCATTAGTTTTGAATGTGAATGTTCCACCAGGAAACAGGTGCTCCTTACAAGCTGTCCCTGGCCGTGGTCAGTGAAGGTGATGGGAAAGAGATGAAGCAAGTGTGCTGCATGGCTTACCTTACAGTGCTGAAGCTCTCCACAGTGACAGTCTACCAAGGCCTATGTGAAACCTGTGTGAGCAGCTGCAGAATTATGAATCATTGCTCATAATGAGGAGCCATAATTCAGGCAAATAAGTGGTGACTCAGGGGACACTGAATTGTGAGACAGAGAACGGCAGATTAGTTTCAGAGGGGCCCAGCAACCTCCCTTCAGCAAACCAAGGAGTGGAAAATGACACATTAAATGCCAAATGATCCAAAATGCAGACTCAAGTTATATGCAGGATTTCAGATGCTAGATGAAAATTAGAAGGTTTCATAAATCAATACCAAGGTTCTAGAAGGAGAAGAATCCATGAGGGTGAGATTAGTTTATTAAAGGCTTTTTTTGAAATCAGAGCATTGTGAATCAAGTTTATTATTCATGTCTCCAATTACATTATTTAGACCTTACATTATCTGAATTACATAAGCACATCGAAAGTGTTTGGTTACACTTCAGTATTTATGTGGTTAATGGTGATCATCACAAATTTCTTAGTTTAATTTTAATGCTTTGGTGACCTCCCCTTGTTTTTTTAAAGCTGTGCCATCTAAATTTTTTCTTAATGACTGTCCAAAAGGCAATTAGTCTCACCTAATTTTTCTAGATTCAGCTTCTAATCCTTTTCTTTTGTTTTGACATTTTCTACTAGATTAAAGACCTGTTTACCGTTATAGATCTTCCTGCTCCAGCTTATGTGTAATCCTTGTTCAAGTCACCTCTTAACTTTCTTGCTGCAATAAACAGACTCAACTGCTTTAACATGCCTGAAGTAATTTTTCTGGCACGTCTCTAAAATTTTGCAGTTTTCATCAGCAGCCTAAAAGATGTGTGGATGTTTGTCCTGTACACATTATCACTTCATCTTTCTAATAACCATAACACCATCTACTTGCTCTCTCTTTGCATTTCTTTGTAGGTTCAAAATCATGTTGACCTTCTAAGTTACAGACCTGCTTAGAAAAAGTCTCTGTGAAACCAGTATCGTTCATTATCCTTTCTAGTTTGCTCCTTTTCAAAGTATTCAGCTATTACCTAGCTCACCCTTTAAATAGATCTGTGCACTTGGCTTAAATTAATTTAGTCAGGCCAAGTTTCCATGTAATTGTGTCATCTCCATCACTGTTCATTGCATCCTAGATTTTTCAGATTAACCTACCACTTTGTCAGTTACCTGTTTTCTGCAAAATCATTGCCTTATTCCATCAAATTTGGCAGTGCAGTGGAGATCCTGAAAATGTTAATTTTATGATGAATTTGTGAGAAACAGAGGAGGGTCTGTGAAGCAGACAGAAGGGGATGGTTCCACAGTGCAGGTGGGTTGAACTCTGACCTTTGCCCTCTCTTTATGGCAGTGGTGGCATGGTCAGTGCATGTGAAGCTTGTTGTGGGGCAACAAGCACATGTGTAGGTTCAAGACACCTGCTGTCACCTGAAGATGGCCCTTGCAGAGGTAGGAGAGGACACTGGTGCTGCCCAAAATAGGAATCTGGTGCATGAAGAAGCTTAGGGAATTGGGGACACTGGCTAATGCAGTGGTTGGAATGTGGAAATGCCCAAGGGCTTAAGAAAGACCAGTGTAGGATTTCCTGGTTTAGGCTGCCATTAGCTCCACTGAACTGATCTGGGCCCATTAACCATCCTTGTGTTTACGTATTAAATGTGTCATGGGTCTGGGCTATATATTTAAACTAAAATGTAGTTGTTTGCACTTTGCTTTTTTAAAATTATTTTTAATAAAAATTTAATAAATTTTTTTATTATTATTTTTTCAGTGTACTAAACACCCAAATCTATCTGAAAAAGTACTTAAGAAAATAATTGTAAAATACTACTTTTTCCCAATGAAAAGTTCTAACAGGAGATAGTCATAGCTAGAAGCACCAAGCAAATATTTTAGAACATCAGCAGAAACCTACTTCAGGTACCATATGACAGAACTGGTTAGAGTGCTGTCTGAGAGCTAAGCCTGTATTTTTTAAGCTAAATCCTGCATAGTTAGACAGCTAATACATTATTCATGTGATGCTAGGGAGAGGTGTAGATTTCTGCAGATAGTTGCATATGGCTGGCCAGAGCAGTAGTATGTAGTCGTTCTTGCTTGCTGTGGGGAAACATGATGAGGATGGCATCGTGCTGATACTCACCAGTTTAGAGCCGATCCTCAGCTGTGCAAAAAGCCACCAGAGTCTAAAATGCAAAAGGGGCATGGCAATGAGAAGATAATAATTTTTATGGAAGTTTTGATGACAGTGGTTCAGTTTTGAATAGCGCCATTTAATGATTGTGTGTGCCAGTATTTGACATTTTTGTCGAACGATTATTTTATTTCTTAAAAACACTCTAGCAGAAATGTTTCTAAGTATGTATATAAAGAAGATGTGGACAAAAATACTAGATGGCCTTCAGCTGCATGTTTTAGAGGAAATTTTTAAAAAATTACCAGGCTTGGCTTTTTCTGTGTTACTTTCTGTTGATTTTTTTGAATAATATCTTCTAAATAATAATGCATTATGATATAAATATTGGCATTAACTCATGTTGCATGCCCTCTTTAAATTATTTGATCATTGAATTTGCTCTCCCAAACCTATTTGTTATAAATATTTTCCTGGTGTCCAAGCAGTGTTCAAGTAAACTTTCTAATAAAGTCTCTGAAGTCTGACATAACAGGAAATTTGTTGTGGTTATGTAAAGGTGGGACTTAACAAGATTAAGACACTAGGCCATGGAGCATTTGACTGTGAAGCTCAAATGTTCAGTATGAGTGTATACAAAAATGGTCTTGTAGGTTTGACTTACCATGAACGTGAAGGAAATTGCTGTAAAAGCAGAGAAGTTGGAATGTTTTGTTTGTGAAGACTGCTTTTCTTAATGGCATGGAAACGGGGTTACTAGTATCCCCCAACACTCTGTTCTCCACTAATGTCCAAATTATTTTAATTTTTACATAACCTTTGATTTCACATGCTGCTTGGAACAAATGCCAGGAATAATTTTAACTTTAAGGCCAGAATTGTATGATTTCTGTCTATTTAGTGTCTAGCAAGTCAAACTGTGATATTATATGACATTTTATGCATTTTTATTATGTCTGCTATTAGCAATAATTTGTTGGAGATTTAGCTTGTATTTTCTAGTTTATTTAAACAGAAAAAAAAATTGGTACTGATCCTTCAAAATATAGCCACAAGAATCCTGGATAATTTAATGAAGTATTTCTTTTTCTTATGGTTCAGAGGGGTATCTCTTTCCCATGCAAGGAAATTAAAAGCTTTCAGACCTTACAGAGTTATCATAGCTGGCATTTTATGTCACTAGAACTAGATTGCAAGAACTGATAAATATTGTGTTATTAATAAATTGCCTCACTGATCAGCAAAACATACCCTTTAGTTGACTACAAAGTGGCTGCTTACAGTTCAGATAATCAGATTGTAAACATCACTCTCCAGTGATCTACTCTTGGCCCTCTTCAGGATATGATCTTGTCATATATAAAGCAAACACTATAAAAAGACACATTTAAAAATGGACAATGGAATTTAATACATACTATTCTGTGCTTGGAAATAAATTCACCAGAACTCACATTTAATTTTTTGACAAGTACTGTGCATTGAATTGTAAACTCCATGAAGCTTTGCTACATGCTGCAGTTGGCATCTTCTGGAAATCCTGCTGAAAGTGAATAAAAGTACTCAAAGGTGTTATTGAAAGTTGGCAAAAAAGTAGAGAGACATTACAAGGAGGTATTATGCCAGATATGTGAACATGATGGATTCATCTGTTGAATATAAAATTAGGTTTTTGTTTGGGTTCTTTTTTTCTTTTTGACCAACACATTAAAGAATATACACAGGATAAAATATCATAGGAAAAAAAAAAAGGGGGGGGAAGACAGCATCAATATTATTGTTTGAGTTTTTAAAGTGCTTTTTCTTCTCTTTGGTTTATTTGAATTGTTTGTGTTCTTGCAAGTGCAGAAGTCTTCAGTTAGGTTAACTGTATTAATCAGAGATGGTGATTGAAGAGTCAGATGAGGGAGGATAAGAAATCATCACTGCTTCAGTGATAATTGAGCAAAGCTGTAAATGCAAAACACAAATGCATGAGCATTTGGATCTTTTCAGAGAAACTGCTATAGATGGTTTCTTTATTTCTTTGTCTCTTCATGAGCACTGCTTAAACACAACTCTGTGTCCCTATGTTTCTCACAAGGGAAAGTTCTTCATAATTTTTATTGCCCAAGCATTGTCAGTTATTTGCAGAGTAAAGTAGCATTAGATTTTCCTAAAATACTTTATAAGTTAAAAACCAAATGTTCAGAATGTAATAATATTGAAGTTGGAAGTATAATAGCTTTCTCTAGAAGTGAGTGATAATGTTTTTCTGATGACAAAAGTGTGCCCTACTTGGGTAATCAATTTTTGTGATGTCTATCAACATGTATTCAGGGAAACAGAAAATAGCTCTAGTTCTAGTTTCTAGAATATCAGTTTTTGTTAGAGAAGCATAATACATATGTATCTTTTAATGGCTAAAATACTGTGTCCATATTTACTAGAGGAGAATGTTTTTTATTCATTTAAATAAAGCCAAAGCATTTAAAAATTAAAATTTTCACAGATACTTTGTGAAATAAGTTTGTCGTTTATTCTGCTCAGCAGTCAGACTTAGGTCCCTTTGAATATGGTTGTTTATCTCCTGTCATTTTGGCATTAGAATAGATGTGATTGTACTGAAGTTACCATGCCCTGCCAGTATGTTTAATTTTTTCCTAATATGCATTCTGCTGCATGGACTGGCCAGCAGCGCGTGTGTGTGTGTGCATAATGGGTTCCTCTTTTTGTCTTTTCAAATATTCTCTGAGGATAAGTCTTTTGCTGTATGTAAGAATAATATCCAGAACATATTCTCTCAATGACCCTAAGTGTTATAGATTTTTTTTATTCTTGTATTCTTGTGTCAGCCAAGGGATATCTAAGCTTAAGGACACAAATACATGAAAAATGTGTGCTTCCATAGTTCTGATTTTGTCCTTCACTCTTTAATGTCTTATAAAGTTCTTCAATACAGTGAATAACCAAAAGCATGGCTATTAGTTGGTTCCATCTGAATTAAGCTGCAGCGAGTACATATGGAGTACTAAATCACTTGTTCAAGGATGCTTATAGAGAATCATTTGTCAGTTGTGTTGACTTTGGCTCTGATGAGAGGAAAACTGACTGACTACAGTTCAAATGTGTTCTGCATCTTCTAAAGACTGCAGTTAAAAAAGTCAAGATGGAAAAGAAACTTTATTAGTGAATACTGAATTTATATTATCAATATCATTGAATTAAAAGGAAGATTTAATAAGCCAAGGCCTGTGTGAAATGTTATTTAGCATATTTAGGAAGACAATAACACACAATTTCTATTTTTTTGTGTATACTTGCTGAAATGGCTTTGGGCTTCAAAGAGCTAGAGAAAAAAACCCCACAGTTCTAAAGAAATTCTACTACAAAGGGTAGACCAGCAAGAAGTTTAATGATGCTTTCAGTTTTCATGCAATTGTGTGCAAGTTACACATAAATTGTAAGAAAAATCAGATGACAGTGAACTGGTTAATATTTACAGAATTGTATTTTTGGATTCAGAACTGTTGGTCTGGAAAATGAAATTCCATTTTTAATTTCTAAATATATGTTTGCTCCCTCTGCTCTCTGAATTTTATATTTAGTCCAATACACATGACATGGATGCTAAGTTTACCTAAAACAATTATCCATCTTGCCAGCCTTGACAGGGTTAGGGGAATAGTTCTGACCTTTTGCAGTGTCATTTAAAATTGAATATATCTCATGCTGCAGTGTTACAGATATCAGACATGAAGACAAACTTTCTAGTAAGAGTAGTTTTGATTACATCTTAAACTTCATCATCATATGCTTTAAGTAGATCTCTGTTCTAACAGGATTATTTTGTGTTTAAGACTCACGATATTTTAAAAATTTTCATAAATTTTAGTTTGTCTGGTAGTGCACATACATTCATATTATAAATATATATAATCAAAGATATTAGGACATAATGAATGAGTCAGCATAGAATTCCCAGATATGAGACATTGTATAGTAGTTGTACAATTGCAGTACTGTGATACTGCAAACATCTGAGAGTACAATAATTATTAATGCTAATTAACTTGGTAAGACAAATATTTTGAAAATACAAAGCAAATTCTATTTCAACACTGGTTTTAGTAAACGGTGGATCAAACACTGTTTTTAGTAAACATTTATGAAGCATTTTTATTTCATTTTAAGGAGGTTTAGTGGGTTTTTTCTAAATTGTTTTATCCATAGGTGGTCCTTTGCTCTCATGTTTCCTCTTCTGAGGTTTGAAAGATCAAAACTGAGCAAAATTCGTGGTTTTTCTTCTTGCTGAAAATTTACATGATATTGCTGAACGGACACAAGTCAGCTCTGGTTAGTAAACCAGATTTCAGGGTCTTTTTCTTTATATATTGAGAATACTCTAAAATTTGAAAAGGAAGTAGATCTGCTCATTATAGAATGTTTTTGATGAGCATGATAGGAAACCAAAGTGGCAGCTGTGTAAAAGCAGAAGCTTGAGGTGTGCCCCAAATGTTCCACAATCCTTTATGGTTCTGGGAGGCTCCAAACCAATGGTTGAATCATATGTGTGCTGTAAACATTTTGTCCAAGACTGAATCATGTCTGAAATAAAAACCTTTCTAAGTGCAGTGGAGGCCTACAGGGGCATTGGAACTGATTTTTGTTGATCTGCTGAATGATTTCTGTGGTGCTGCGTGATGGCTACAGGAGAAGTAGCCAAGACTATGATCTCTTTTGGGTGTTAGTGACTTCCTTAGATAACCCATTTAAAGGCTTCCTCCTTAGCATTCCACAATCTCCCCACTTCTTCCTTCCCTAAGTGCTGGTACATTTTGTAGAACTTGTTACTATTAGAGATAAAGGTGTAGTTTTTCTTCAGTTAGTCTTCCATTTCTTGCATGTTGTCCAAATCTATTAGAGGATATGATTTTTTCTTGACCTTTGGGTTAAAAAAAGGAAAAAGGATTGTTAGTAGTACCAAGGTAATTATGCAGCCAGAGGATATGTTTTTTGGAAGCTGCTCCCCACATGTATGTGTTATCAGGAGGGATATACAGCATCTTAACATTTGCTGCTATGTTCACTGATGTTAGGAATGTGACAAAATCACCAAATGCATTTGTGAACACAATTATGAAAACAATGCTTTAGATCTATTCAATTTTGCTTGTATCTGTGAAAGAATATACACTGACTACAGTTGGTTGTTATTTTTCATGATAATTATAGATGCAAGCTAAGACTGCTTGGGTGCTAAAATTACTTTCATATCTAAATAAATATAGATATTTTTGCAAAAGGGGTGAAGAAAGTCTGTAACATGAAAGACGGTCTTTAACATTGGATTGAGCTCTTCTTACAAGACTCATTCTGAACTCTCTTGTAGCACTATACTGTTAAATAACTTACAGGTTTGAGTGCCAATGCAAGCCTATGTTTCTTACAAAAATAAAGGCACCTAGTGGTGAATATCTGATTGTTGGATTGTTGTTTTTTGGGTTTTTTTGTTTGTTTGTTTGTTTTTTTTTTCCTTTTGTATTTTGCTGTCTGGGTTAGGCTGTGTTTCCTTTCCATATGGTGTGAGATGTTGTGAGAAGACCAGACACTAGTCTTTCGTGTGGTGGCTTTTAGGTCTCCAGAAGGAACAGCCCTGGGTAGGCTGTTTTCTTCCACGCCTGAAGGGTGGAAAGGATGGTGACAGGGGATGTGCAGCCATTGCCACAGCAATTCATTAGCCTGTGTGCTTTTTCCAGCACTGTTTGGATACAGGCAGGGAGTAGGTTTGCAATCTTTGTGAATATTTAGTCATAATTATTTTCTCTCAGCCACCACCTTGACTAGAGATTTCTGTTTCTTCTGATGTTGGTGCCTCAGGCAGAGCAGAGCAGGGAAGGAGGGTGTGTGGTGGAGCAGTCACCAGTGTGCCAACTAGTCATCCTTCTGCCTTGTCCCAGGGAAGTGACAGGGGGACATGCAGATCACCCAGGCTGGGCATCTGGGATTTAGTCCTTCCTGATGCTGGGGTTTAAGCAGCTGTCACAGAAACTCTGGTGAGGAATAAACCTGATGGGATCGGATCACCGTGGTGATATCCTAGTGCCCTTCCCCATACTGAAGAGAGAACAGAATTTTGTTATTCCAGATTGCCCCTTTCTACTTTGCATGAGCCCAGGAGGCTGGAATACCCACCTTCAGCCTGTGGATGATAGATGTTCTGCAAATTAACATTTCCCCAAGTTAAAGAAATGGACCAACGTCAAGAACAAGTTTTATTCACTGATTGTTAGTTCTATAATTTATGTATAGCCTATGTATATCCAGTTAATTTCTACCAAAAGTTACATTTAATATTAAAATTGTTTCCTATCTAGAAGTAAGAATCTCTTTTGTATTCTCTGGATTTAAAATACTGAAAGGTAAAGAAGACAGTGCCTTGCATTGTCAACACTGAATTTACCTTCCACTCACGTGTGGTGTGTGTTAATATAATATTGTTCTGTTCAGGACATGAACTGCATGAAAAAAATGCCTCTCTGGTTATCTGGTTATAGGGGGTTAATTTCTTTTCTCTTTGTTGTTTTCTTACATCTGGATTTCTTTGTTTGTTTGTTTGTTTGTTTTTTTCCCAGAAGTTAGATAAGTCTTTATTTATTTATATTTTAGAAAAAGTGTGGTTAAGTGTTTTTGTCTGAAATGCTATCTTTCTAAAAGCAGTTCTGTATCGTAGATAGAAGTATAGTACTGATATCCTTCTTACAGTATTTGAGTTTCAGAATAAAATAGTAACTAAATACTTGATGGGCTCATGGTTCTGGATCTTGAGGGTCATATGTCTGGTGTCTGAAAAACATTAGCTATTTAGAAAGGGTGTCTTGTATTGATGGAGATAGTGCTGGTGAGCTTTAATTAGTATTTCATTAAGTAAAAGAGGTTTTTTTCAGAAGCTTTTGTAGATTTCTTGCACTCAAATAATATTTTGGGACTAGAACAGAGTGAACATTAAGGAGAGATATATTTTAAGTACATGAATAGTCTTCCACTGTGCAAAATCCCCCATTTTGTTTCCTTTGCAAGGTTTTCTTTTGATTACAGATGGCCTGTGTGATAGTTGCTATAGAAACCAGACCATTTTACTTCAATCCCTCTCTGTTGCTATGGTGTGCAGAGAGCTGCTATGTGTAAAGTGTCATTTAGATTTTTTTGTGATACCCCATGTAATAGTTAACTTGCAGTCAATACCCTCTAACGGCAGATAATGTGACATGCTAATTAATGCTTTCTGCCACCAACTGTTGGATTCAACAGTTTGGCAGAAATTAGTTGCAAAGTTAATTTAATGGCAGATAAAGCTTTCTTTTAATGCTCTAATATTAGAAGAAAATAGCTTTATTAACTCACTGTTAGTCGGAATTGTTTTCCCTGCCGTAGCACGCTCCCTAACTGAGGACAAGTGTATAGAAGGCGCCCAGAGCCTCTGAAGGCAGAAACCTCAGATCTGCAGGGAGGCTACACCAGCCAAAGAAGCTGGTTCTGCAGCCTGCAGGTGCCAGTGACAGCTGTAGCCCTTCGGCAGTTCCCAAAGGCAGCAGTGATTGGGATCGCTGAGTGTGAATGAGCTGCAGCTCAGCTGTCCCGGCCTCCAACCTTCATCCTTCTGCCAGCCTGAAATAAAACCAGTGTGGGGTAGGATGTAAGACTTGCAACACTTCCCTGTTGCAGTCTTCATAACTGGCTGTGGCAACTGAAAATTAAAATTAAATCAACTTCTGTAAGACTTCAAAAGTTAAGTTTTCAGGAAATGCTGCAAGGGTGGCATGAATGAGTCTGCAGTGAAGATGATGATCCTGTCATTGTCCCAAGGTGGAGATGAAATTATTTCTCCTGCGGAATATTTGTATCCAGAACAAAAGCCTTATGTGAGGCAGGTTACTGAGGGTATCTAACACAAACTATGGCAAAATGTTCAGTGATCAGTTGCCTATTGCCAGACTTGGTTAGTCATAGCTTCTACTTAATTTATTTTGCTCAAACCCCAATTGCCAACGCAGCATAAAAGTGACGGAGTTTTCCCTGGATCTGAAGTGTCAAGAGGAGTCCCCAAGTTAGGGAGTTTGTCTCCCCCTCTGGGGTGACCAGCCCCTGGAGGGTCTGTCCTGAGGGGATCAGCAGTCAGTTTGCAGCCATTGGGGTGGGCTGGCACAGCACCTCGGCCTGCAGCACTGCCATGATCCCCTGGAACACACTGTGCAAAATGAAGAGAGTTTCATGGGGACTTTTGTTGTTCCCAAGTAATAGTAATCATCCCAGAGAGGCTCCAAAATCCTCCTTCCACTTTCCCTGCATAGTTTCAGTAATAAACAGCAAGGAGTGTTTAGATCATGCTAGCTACATCCTGAAGTTTCATCAGCCCCCTGCTCTGTGATCTGTCTCTTCAGATGGGAAAATCTACCATCAGGGTGCCTCTGTGTATGGCTTTGGTAAAGTTGTTTCAAGGGAGGAACTTTGAGTCATGAAACAGAACTCATTTTGAAACTTTTAATTCATTTTGAAAATTTTAATGACATTTGCTTTTCAGATGTGAAATCTTCTTTAATATTATTTAGTCTCCAGTAAAGAAGAATAAAAAATACTTGTTCCGCTAAGAGGAGGTTTTGGGAAGTGATTTGTACTCTCTGGAAGTGCAATGAGATACACTTTTGTAAACATCATGATCTCCTTTTCAGATGTGAAATGTTCTTTAAGATTTTTAACCTCCAGTAAAGAAGAATAAAGATAACTTTTTTGTTCTTTTGAGAGGAATTCTGGAGAAGTGATGTGTGCTCTTTGGAAGTGCAACAAGATAAGCATTATCATCCCTCAACACCCTGAAGAGACCAAAGTTCACCCTCCAGAAGTCCAAGGCAGAGGTTTTCTTGACCCCTTTGTTTCACCTAGAATAAAGAACTCTATCATTTTGTGCCTGCTGTGCCCAAGATGAGCTCCCACGAGCCCTTCTCTGTTTGTAAACAGCAAGTATAGTGGGGCACCATCCCTGGTAGGCTTGCCTGGCAGCTGTGTCAGGAATTTATGTTCCATACCTGCCAGGAACTTCATATACTTTCTCCTCTTCACTGTGCTGAGTTTCCAGCAGACTTCCAGCAAGTTAAAGTCTCCCAAAAAAACTTCATATTGGTTTTTTTCAAGGCAATAAATATATTAATTTAATTTTTTCTTAATATGATTTACAATGCTGAAGTTGAGTAGCGCAGATGCCCATTACCTGCCATGAGAGATGCTGAATCAGGAGGTAGTCATGGCACTTACACTTTCCACTGTTTTTTGGGGTTTTGTAATCACTTGTTTTTCTGTTTTTGTAAATGAGTCTACTTTGTTCTTGTAATTGAGCCTAAACCTTAAAAATTGAAACTTCTGGTTTAGGTCTCATGCCTTTGTTTAGAAAAAAAAAAAAAAAAAAAAAATTTGCATCTTGGAGATTAGGTTGCAGAGCTGTGAATCCAAAGCACAATTGCTGATTCCGTGAGAGGGATCTGTCTGTCATGTTGAACAGCGTTCTAAATTGCACCCTTTCCAACACACATTACAAATGGCACCTGCAGGGTTTGTATTTCTCATGGGTGTTTTGCTGAAAGAACAGGAACTGTCTGTCACAGTCTGTAAGGGCCATGAGTGTGGGCCCTGTTGCATTCTAATAATATGGATTTTCACGGTTGTCATACTTTATTAATATTTACAAAGGTAAGAATAAATACCATTAAGAAGCCAATACCATATTGCAGACCCTGTAACAGTAAAGTAAATGCAAATTTCAGCATAATTTTTCATATTTAAAGTCTTGTTTAGCTAGAGTGCTTAATTAAAAATTAAATCACCCAAGGCACAACAGCATTGAGAAAAACTGTCTGAAGCTGTTTCTGTAAGAGTCAAAATTGAAATGGAGGGCAACATATGTTTTTGTTCTACCTCATTTATTGTTTTTTAGTTATTGTTGTGTGTGAGCTAATGAAAATGAAAGACCTCTAATCTAGATAACTGAGCCTAGTCATCCAAGATGTAGTGAGAATTTGACATCTGGAAACATCAGGGTATATTAATTTTGTCATTTTAAGTGGTTATGGTTTAAAGGACACTACTAAGACTGCTGTGCTGTGTTTATGCTTTGGACTGTTTTCAAAATCAATCTTTGTCTTACAATTTATGTCCATGTGGATAGCATTGAACATAGATATGCAGATGGATGCTCCTTGGGTATCATGTGACATGTGATCCAGAGATTGTTCTTAAAAAATTAAGGGTTTTTTTTTTTTTGCTTTTAAGTCATGATTGAGTTGCTTCTTTGTATCACTGTTATCTAGAGAAAAGAGAAAAGTCACCATAGAAGTCACAGTTCATTACTGAGTAACACATAATGTGTTCTTGAGCAGGAAATGTTATTTGCACCATGCTGGCAGAAATAATTCTCAGTTATTGACTGGACTCCATTTAACTATATTATTAAAGGCATGTCTTGATAATTTTGAATATAGTTTTACTTTTTGTAGTTACGTAACTACTAATGTAGCAATTAACACAGTCTTTACTCTGAAGTATTTTCCATTTATCTCTTATAGATTGAGACTGTTTGTACTATTTTCATTCTTAAGTGATTTTTTAAAACACCTGAAAGCCAACAAGAAAACATTAAGGGTTTTTTTAAGGACATTTAAAAGACTCCAAGACCCTTTTAAAAGTCTTTATGGTTTATGTTCAAGCCTGCTTCCTACAGAGATTTCCTTTATATGTCAAGGAAAGCTGTTGCATTTCTGTCTTGCTGATTGTCTTTATCCCTCTTCAGGAAAAGTGAGACATCCTTTTCTTCTTTGGTTGTGATGGGCTGTACTGGCTTTTAAAAACCCAGAGAATATTGCTGTAAAGTTGGAGTAGGACTGCAGGATGTCTTTATAGGGTCAGACGAGGAGCAAGAGCTTATTGGTGCCGCTTCAGGGAGAGACATCTAGTGTCTGGTTGCAAATTAGCCTGGAAATAGCCTCTTTTTTTTTTTTTTTTTTTCTTAAAGAAAGGTTAGGCTCAAAATAGCACCTTATGAGCAAAACCACAAAATTATGCCCATGTGATTTGTGGGGTTTAGATCTGTTTACTGCAGGCAGAGAATAAACTGTAAAGGTGGGTTCCTTTTACAGTTTTCACAGTAGAATACGAGATGTGGTCTTGGGTACACATGTTTTTTTAGAAGTGAAAGTAGAAGTGAAAGTTTCTCTGTTGAAGAGTGAAAGTGTTGAAAGGTGGAATGAAGCTGCTCACAAAATTATGTTTGTTTCATCTTTGCTGAAAATGGTTGTAGGTCTGAATCATTTGCCTATGAGTATGGAATTGACTTTAGTGGCTCAGCATGCTGTGGATATTAACTGAACAGCCTTTTTTCAGTTTGTTGATTAATATGTTTTATTTATTATTAGTGATAGAGCTCTGGTTAATTTTACTAATGGCTTTCCTCTGTCCTTGTGCATTTTCCCCCCCCTTTTTACTACTTCTAACAATTACTTTGCAATCTCTTTGAAATACATGCTTTGCTCTGTTTGAGTTCCTTGAAGTACTGTGCATGGTTGGGAGCAATGAAAATGATCAAGTATTACAAGTATTATCTCAAGTAATATTCTAGATGGTGAAAAGTAGACAAGATTAAACTAAAATGCTGTGTGGGAGTTCTTTGTATGTTTTGGTGGGAGGTTTTTGGGTGTGGTTTTTTGTTTGTTTTGGTTGTTTGTTTGTTTTTTGTTTGTTTGGTTTGTTTAAGAAAATGAAATGGAAAATATATTTTTAACTTAAAAAAAGGGAAAGGAAAAATATCCTTACTTGTTTTCTTCCAGAATTCTGGAGCTGCTTTGGGTTAACTTTAGTATTCCCACCATTGCTCAGCTGTTAAAATTTTTGTGTAAGATATAGCAAACAGAACTAAATTCCAAATCAACTTGCAGGAAACAAAACTTGCTTGGCTACATTTTAACAAAAATGGTGAGTATACTGTAGAGATTCCTAGTGGCAATTAAATCTACACAATTTGCTGGAGCATAATATAAATTCAAACAGCAAGTCCATAAACGTGCTTGACAACTAATTACTTCATTCAAGAGAAAACTGCCTCTTCCTTTGTTTGATGCCAGAACCATTCTGTGCCCATTGTGTGTGTGGCAGCAGCTGTATAAAACGATTTCCTATACTGTGAATACAGTTAATTGCTGCAGCTATCGTTTCTCTTGGTGGAAGAAAACCCCCGTGCCATCTGAAGGGAAAAGGAGAAGAGGAAAAAAAAGTCCTTCAGGATTGGAATTGTGTGTTTGTTTTCTCCAGTCTTTGTCAAGGTAGTTGTGCTCTGAGAACCTAAGCCTGCCTAAGAACCTAAGTGGTGGAAGGTTGCTGTCCTGTGATGAATGCAGTGCCAGCAATGTGACGTCTGTGAGCAGATATTCATCTCCATGAGTCATGGGGGGCGGGTGATGCTCTTGGTTATTCTCAGACATAGGGGTGTGCTGAGAAACGTTTTTCATGAGATGCATCTTTCTCCACAGTGTGGACCTGTTTGCCACTTCATTAGCACTGTCACTTCTGTATTTAATTTGCTGAGGGAGGTGACAGCTTACTGTGTTCAAGGCACGTCCTCTTTCCCCCACCCTGCAAAAATCTCAAGCTGCTCAGAATGTGAAAGATATGTTGGACTCTTTCTTCCTGTTTACTCTCCTTACTTTCCTGAAGATGAAAATCAGGGAATAGACTAGATTTTACCCTCTGTCATTGTTTTTCTTTAATCTTTTTAGCATTTTCTACCTATAAAATAATTGTAAGAATGGGTAGATATCTAAAACAACACTTCTTAAATAGATTATTAGTGTTTCCTTTAGGAACCACAGTTGAGTTGTGTTTCAAAGGAGATAGAACTGTAAATTCAGATCTGGTTTCAGTCCCTGGTATAAAAAAGGTAAAGCTCTAAAATATTTTGATTCCCCTTCTGAATATTGTGGGTTTCTTAGTGTCTGGGGTTTTTTTCAAAGATCAGCTCGCAAGCTTAGGATGTTGATTATTGGTGTCACGTTACAGACAAGCTGGAGAGCGTGGCTAAGCATAAGATGTACAAACTTTCCTGTGTCTATGATCCTGGACAAGTAGAATTTGGGACACATCTTTCTGACTGATTTCTGTCAGTCTAATCTGTGAATGAGACCAAACTGGTAATTGTCCAGGAGCAGGCATTTGGTGTGTGCCACATGATAATGGTGTTTAGCCTGTTACCAAGTGTCACAAACTACCTGATGCTACGCAGGAACACATCTACAACTGGTCTGAATCCTGCTGCACTCTTGGCTCATATAATTTATGTGCTCTATTGTAGCCAAAGCAATATGCAGTCATAGTCTATATCAGCCATTTCACGAGCGAAGTAAACTGCAGTATGACTCCTTCATGGAAAAACAGTGTGGATATAAGATTGGTCATGGAAGGTTATTTTTGTCTTTTGGTTCTGTTTCCAAAACATATTAATTATTGCATGCAGTTAGGTTAGACCTAACTTCTGCCCTCTGCAATATGTGAAAAAAATTCTGTCAAGCCTATGACAATCATCTTTTTTGTAAGAGGAAAAGTTCTAAAAAGAGTGAATGATGTCAAGTGATGGCAGAAAGCAAGATTTATGTAACTGCTTGTAGTGACCTGGTAAAGCTGTGATGAGAAGAACGGAAGTACTATGTTGCTTTTTAAAAGAGCTTTAGCATATGTTTATGGAAGAGTTTGTCCTCAAGTAAGATAGACACTCCTGAATTAGCAGAAGTTTAGATTTTTATGCACTGTGAAGAATAGGTGAGAGACTGAAGGGGATAGTGGAACATCTTTTTGCATAAAGATTTGTTCTGTTTTGACTTTCATGAAGCAGAGATTGAAATACCGGCACTGGTGTATAGCACAGAAGTCTGAAAGGGTATGCTGGCCTCTCTTTGCCATTTTTTAACCATTCATGCCATTCTTCAACCATTCACTGGTGGTGTTGAACAGATTGAAATTAGATACTCTTGGGCCACCCCAAGCCTTCTTCCAGGGTTAAAGTGGGGTGAGCTGTACCATCTGCTCCAGAAGCAGGTCCCGTTTCTGGGCCTCCTGTGGATTTTAGCAGGGATGCAGCAGCGCCGGGGACTGTGCTGGGCAGAGCATGGTGCAGGGGAGACGTGTCCCGTCCCCAGCTCTCCTGTCACCCCAGCAGTCGCTTTCCATCCCAGCCAGGCTGCTGGCAGGTGTGGGAAGGGGCCTATGTTTGTTCATCTGGGGAGGACAGCAGTGCCAATTCCCAGCCTTTCCCTGGGGAGGGCATGGTGCACTGTTGGAAAGCATTTGCTGGCTGAGGGCGGAGCCCTACAGCATATTAAGCTACATTGTAAATTAGTAAAGTTAGCGGGGGAAGTTTAAGTTTTGGCTTTGAAACAAAGTTTTTGCTTTCAAGGCACACCATATTTTTATTTTATTTTAATTAAGTTGTTTAAGAATACAGAAACTAAACATTTTGTTACAGATCAAACAAAAGGTTTGTGGTTTATAAAACATTATTTTGAGAACTGTTTATGCCTTTGTAAAAAAATTTGATTTTTCCTTTTATTGGAACCCAATTTACTTTCTTCATCTGTAGCAGTTCAAAAAGGACATAGTTTTATAGAGGACATGCTTTGAAGCCTGAAACTTTTTTAGCTATTTGCTCGCATTGCTTTTCAGAATGGAGCTTCTATTTTTTGGTTGTTTTAGTTACCATTTCATGTCAATCAATATACTCATTTCAGGATTCCAAGTGACATCTACAAGGAAATGTAAAGGTATTAGCAGCACGAAGCAGTTCTTCCTATAGAGTTCATTTTCTATATTATACTTTTGTTTGCAACTGGTAACAGTTTTTTACTTGATTATTCCTCTAGAAGAAAAAAAAAAATTATAGTGACATGCTGCATTTCACAGTAATGGGCTGTGTTCTTTGTGATTTATACCTTGCATGGCTATAAAGCCTGCACTCCCTCTTCGGCTACTCTTTCCTCATTCCAGTCTGTTTGAACTTCTGATCACTCTGTTATCAAAACAATATGCCATCCAGAGAAGCCAAGATTAGTTACGCTTAAGTTATCAGGTATGGAGTCTGTCTCAGGAGACAGGGGCTTCCTGACACTGCATCAGGTTTCAAGCAAAGTAGGACTGTGAGGTTTAAAGTGTTTTCATTTCCAGTGAAATGCTTTGGTGCCATCTGAATTCTTCCAAGCAACTAGTAGCTGGAGGAAGTAGAGATTTCATTAGTTAATACCCCAGGGATATCTTATTTGAGTTCATGAGATGTGCCATCTGGAAATTCTTGTTCATTCACATGTTGCATCCTTTTTTGGACACTGAAGAGATCCAAGGTGCTTTATTTGAGTTGCTTTGGAAGTGCCTAAAATAAAATGAGGAGAAATATTTGAAAGTCTCTATTTAAAATAAATAAATAATAAAAAAATCTGTTTCCATCTGAGTTGCCCAGGTTACCCTTCTTTGCTATTAAACCAGTCCAAGCTTTGCTGCTGCTTACTGCTATGCTCTAAGCATTGCCTGTTTCTCTACTTTTTGTCCATTTATTCTTTAAAATTCCCAAGGAGTCACCTTCAGAAACGTATCCTTCTCTCTACCTCTCTTCATTTTCTGCCCCCCAGCCTTTACCCACCAGAGTGGGAACTTTGGGAACACTGCCAGCTCCAGACAGGAATACTCAGCACAACCATTGTGGCGTTTTCATCCTTGTAGTTTCTTGTTTGTCACGGGGTATGTTTGCTAGGATGAAACTTGAGGTCGTCTGGTTCAGTTGTGTTTTGCTTGCAAAATACTAATTTGGGAAAAGTCTCTGACTTGGCAGAGCCCAGAGGGTGGCAGAGGTGTACCTTGTGGTTCTCTGTCTCTCTCTCTCTGCCTCTTACTCCATGACCCCAGCCTTGGAGCTCAAGGATTTCTGGGCTTTCTTTGTCTGGGGTATGGAAACTGCCCGTGGAGCCAGGGGATGGGGAAGGCACATCCCCACAGAGCCTGGCAAAGCTCAGAGAGTGCCACAAAACTTGTACTAATGTGTGGTTTTTTCACTTGCCATTGTGTAATGCAGACATTCTTTTCAGGTCTTGGGTCAGTTTGGAGGAGAAAGTATGTTTTGAATTACTTTAATGAAGTGTGCTGAAATTTTAATAATAAAGTAGGATTTATTCTTCTGTTTCAAATTCTATTCAAATGTATTTAGCCTTAGTTTCTAAGGCATTTTGTCCAAAATTGAGGCCCTTTGTGTAATGGTTGCTATGTTTATTCCTCAGTGTTTCCTATAGAACCTACAGTTCTACAGCAACTATAGTAGATCTGTAGGATTTACTTGGCAAATCTGTAGGAAATTAATGCTTAGTGAGGTCAAATACTATCAAAACTGGCAAATGAGCTCAGTACAAAGAGGGAGACATAAGTTTTATTAGGAAAGTAGCCTGAAAGGTGATTGTTCATTTTGTTTGGTTGGAAATAGTGAAATATTGCCCATAATTTGCAGAAAATCCACTCATATTGCAACAGCTGCTTTTATGGTACTAGATTTATTTTCCTGGAAAAAAATTGTTTTAAATAAGCTGTGATATATATTTTTTAAAAGAAGTTGGTGTTTTTATTTGCTTTGTTTTGCAAGAAAGAATATCACTGGGTACTCTGATCTTCTTTAAAAAATTTGACTTGTGTTGCATTTGAACTTCTCCATTCCTTATATTATGGTTTGTCAATCAGTAACAACACAATTCAGTAGAAATATATTAGACAGAGTCCAACAAGTTTGGTAATTATGAAGGGAATATTTGAAAAAGGTTTTGGAAGTTAGTGAGACTATTGTAAGAGGAAAGTTTTGTTATTCTCTTTTCTTAAATGTTGTAGTTTATGTTTTCATAACAGTGCATTCTTAAAACCTTCCAGCATCTTAATATCTCTAAAAGCTTCATAAAACAATTGTAAAGCATAATGCAATTGTCTTATGAATACATTTATTCTTTGGCTAGTAATAAGGAGAGATTTAGAAAAACAGACTTCTTTTCAATAAAAATTACACTGGTTGTGTCCTTGCTCACAATACAGAAGTAGCTGAGCGTTACTTTACCATTGTTTTCTAGAAGCTGAACATTAAGTAATATAAGAAATGGAGATTATAAGTTCTTTAGGAAAACGACTGCTGCAAGTTAACTGTAGGCAAAATTCTGTGGCATTTTGTGTATTTTGTGTTTGTAGAATCAGAGAATGGTTGAAGTAGGAAAGCATAACTGGAGATCATTGAGTCCGACCCCTTGCTCAGAGCAGACTGAGCTAGAGCTGTTTGTTCAAAGCCATGTCTAGGAGGGTTTTAAGGATATCCATGGATGAAGGCTGCATACTGTCCCTGGGCAACCTGTTAAAAGTGCTTGACCACCCTCACTGTAAAATAGCTTTATAATAATTAATTGGAATGGTCTGTATTTCAGTTTGTGCCCATTGCTTCTTGTTCTGTCGTGGGACATCACCGAATTGCTGGTGCCCTTTATGATGTCCCTTTGGGTATGTAAGCATATGGATAAAGTGTCTTCTCTAGGCTGAGCATTACCAACTTTCTGTCTCTTTCATATAAGGTGCTCCAAGCCTTCATCATCTTCATGGCCCTTGGCTGGAGTAGTATGTCCCTGTAGATGTTGATACTGTGTTTTTCTGGACAAGAAAATGTTTTGAAGGAAGGAAGGAAGGTTTGTAAGATCACCTCATAAAGGTGCTGTGAGTGAGTGATTTGGAGCCCTCCTGAGATACAGGGACTCACGCTGTGCCTCACTGTGGACATTATTGTAAGCTGCTTTCAAGTGAACTGTCAGCAGACTCCTGCTTTTTTGGGGGCTGAAAAACAAAGGTAGCCAGCTGTGGGAGTACCTTGCTGTGTCTCATGCTCCAGAAATTGTACTGCTCAAATGTGCTTAGCTGGTGCCTTGTTCTTTTGTTCCTCCTTTATCATCCCCTCCTCCTTCCTCACATTGCCCTTTGGATGAGAGACATGCAGCAGTTTAGGTTAAAAACTCCGTGCACTTCTGGCTGCTTTTTTTAGCCTCTCCTGTGGCACAGAAGCTCATAGATTTTATAGCTGTGTCACTGTGATCAGTGGTTCACTGACATGTTAGATGACACACATCTAGGAATGGGAGTGGATGCTTCTGAGCAAAAATACATTCCACATCTACTGCGTGTAGCTGGTAGCATTCCAAGGGGGCAGTGCTCACTGCTTTGGAATGGCTTATCCTCGGTCTGGTTTGTTGTTTTCTTTCCTCCTTATTCTGTGAGGGTTGTTTCTTAACGACTGTCACTTGAAAGAAAATGCAAAATAAATAGTGATGATACTCAGCATCGGATCTTCCCCCTTTACTATTGTAAAGAATGCAATCAAAGCTGTTGAGCATTTACTGTCTGCAATGGTTGTCTCACATTCCTCCTTCTCTCCAGGCTCCCTCCCTTGCAATGCTGGAGCCCCAGAGGCTTGTAAAGTGCTTTATATGACAAGAGCTTACTATTAGAACACACACTCAATGCAGTACGTTTATAATTTTCTGGCTGGTTAAGTAGTTTAGCTTAGTCAAAAATCCTTAACTGTGGAGCTCAAAATACTTCTGTCTTGGAGCTAAGCAGATCTGTCCCGTGAAACAGGGAAAAAACAAGTCAGGATCAGCCTTTGTTCACTCTTTGGACACTTCATGCTCCTTGTTCATGATTTTTTTTTTTTTTTTTTTTTTTTTTTTTTTTTTTTGGTAGAGGGAGATAGTACTATTGTGAGTAGATTTTCCCTAAGTGATGGCTCAGTAGTTCTTTGAGAACCATGAGAGCTCTTCTTCCAGACTCTTCTTTAATGTGAGTTCCAGATGAATCAGAAGGGGTTTGCTTTCGAGTACATTTGCAGAGAGTTCATGGATCAACTGATGTTTATCTCAGGTCACTTTTAGCTGTATTTGAGGTACCACTGAATCCAGTACAGTGGGATGTGTAAGTGTAGACAGCATGGAATTTAACTTGAAGCATGAATCAATGAGCAGATGTGCTGAAATAAAGAGAAAAAGTAAGAACCAGCCAGAAAAGGTTAAGGAGAAGAAAGTACTAAAAGAAAAGGTTAAAAGACTGTCTCTCTTTGTAAAGTATTTGCTGAAATTCAACCAGATGGAGAGTGACTGTGCTGGTTTGAAAAGCAGCTTTTATATCAAGAAACATAAGGAGAACTGTGTCTTCTGTAGTCAAAAGATAGCACTACTGTGCCTGCTGTCAAGTCAGAGGATATTGTCTGTGTTCGTAGGCACTCTATTCTAAACTTAAAATCTGTACTCATTATTTTTATTGTTGCCCAGTGCAGTAATTCTTTTATGTGATTTCAAGAACATTTGCTAAAATTATTTTACCGTCTTTTAAGAATTTTGGATGAAGCAGTTCAAAGAGCTTACAGATAATGTCATAAAATAGGCCTATGATTACTGAATTTAATTTTTCCTTTACACTTTTTACATTTTATGTGACTGATTTTTTAAATGAGCCTTTTGTATTCAAAAAGAAAGATACCGTCAAGTTTCAAACATTTGGTTCTTTGGCCAACTTTGCCACCTAGCGGTTGTAATTAAATAGAACAGCTAATTTTCTGTATTTTTTAAAAAGGTAGTGTAGCAGAGTACTCCTTTTTTTTCTTTGAATTGAATTACTCGAGGTCTTTTGAATTAGCATAGCATTCAGATGCAATGAAGCCACTCATAATATGTTATGAAAATAAACACGTTATCTTCCAATGTTTAAAAGCTTAGTATGCTTAGGAGAGTTCAATACTTTCTTTTTCCTTTTTTTTTTTTTTTTAAGTCGTTGGCTCATAATAGAATCAAAAGAAAAAACATCATCCCTGTTATAATCTCTTACAAAAAGATGTCATTTTAGGTCTCTGTATCTACTGTGAATTGTTTTTCTTTTAATATCCCTCTGGCATATATAAAATAAATTATCCTTCTTTAGATACCATCCCTACAATGTAGAGAGGAGAAACCTGCACCTGCAGAGTGCCTGTGCTTCTGTTAAGCTTTGTAGGCAGGCTGAGTCCACAGTAGGAGTAATAAAGACTGCTTAGGCATTTTTCTCCTCTTCCACTTGCTCCTAGTTCTGATACAGGTCCAAGAGAAATAGACGTTAATCTGGCTGTAAATTGTAATTTTGTATGTGTAGTGCCTCTATTTCTGTGAAATTCTGTTAAGCTGAAGCTCTGTAGCAGCTGTTTGCTCACTCTTCCTACCCTGGGGTGGCACACCTGCTGTGAGCAGCTGCAGTAGGCAAGAAATGTGTAGTGGGGTGCAGTGGTGAACCCTAAAATCTCTGGACAGTGGTTCATCTGACATCTTCTCACTGGACTACACAAAGCCACAGGCAATGAAAAAATTCCCCAATTGGTATGTAATCCTCCTCCTCTACGCCCCTTTTTTTTTTAAACCAGAAATGTTACCTTTTGTTTTTTTCTTCCTGGTACACTTTGAACTGACCTTGTTTACACTCAGGGGAAATTGGCTTAAAGAGAGTTGTTGAGGGAAAATTAATTCTTTCAACAGAAAAACCCCCACATCGTTATCCATAACATGGACATTTGAAATTAACAATGGAAAATACAATTTTAATTTAATTTTGGAAAATACAGTTTAATTTTGGAAAATACGATTGCAGCAAATAGGTTTTTTAGATATGAAATACTGTCATTCAATTTCTCTTGAAAGGTCCAAAGGAAAAAAATAACTGTTGTCTGAGCAGCAGAGCTGCAGAATCATGATTTCCTTTTTCTCTATGTCCTTTTTTTGTCATATATCCCAATAATTCATTCTAGCCAAGTGGCAGCTTGTGCTATGACTGTTTCAAAGTCATATGTATGATGACATGTATGATCCCAGACATGTAAGCATGATAATACTGTGGCAAAGCATGAGATGCTTGTTTATAATTTAATAAGATTTTTGTGATTATCAAGGGTGTGCCTGTCACTTTATCTATCTTTAGTAGTTGCCAAGCCTGTAAAAACAAAATATCCTTGAAATGTCCAGTATTTGAATTATATAGACTGACAGGTGGAGAATCTGGAGACTGATGAGGTGGTGAAAGGGAGGAGGTGCTGCAGGAAAGGAGGAATTACATAAAGCTTTGTTCCCTAAGAAACCTATCTAAAAAGTTGTGGGAAAGGCTATCGTGCATCTTGATCAAAATACAGCCAAGAGAGCATTCTGCATACAATAATAAACTGCAATAAGGAACAGAAACTAGTAAGATAAACCATGGACATCTTCTTAATATTTCATAGCATTCATATTATCAGATTCAGTGCAGCAAATTATTTAACTTTTGGAACTGGTTCAATGCATCCCTAATGTACAGGAATGAGCAGACATAGGACCAAAAAAAAAAAAAAAAAAAAAGAGGGAGGGGGTGGTGCAAATTGTCTTTAATAAGAAAGAAACAAGTCCTTGACTTTTGAGCTGGGAGGAGGGAGAGGTGCTGATAGTGTCTGAGATGGCATGAGAGATGACCTTCACATCAAGGAGAAAACAAAGATGACTGGGTGTAGAAGCTGCCAAGAGTACATTGCTAATGAGATTTCTGATAACATCTGTATATGCATGACATGACCTGAACTGGGGGCAGAACATATCTGAGCATTAGAGTTCTCAGGTGCAAACAGTAGCATTGGAGACAAACAGGAGCAAAGAGGAGAGGATACCACATGGTGTGTTCCAACACCTGTCTAACAGGAAAACCCAAAAAGCAGGCTGCCACTCCGGAGGGTGATGGATTCAAGTACAGAATCACCAAAAAAAAAAAAAAAAAAAAAAAGAAAAAGAAAGAAGTTGAAATACAGTTAATGTTTATGGCTTAAAAGAGACAGAATGAACTGCAGGCAAAGGGAACAATGAGGCATAAAGAACCTCAGCTAGCGTGCAGACAACACATCTCTGTAAGCAGAAATCCCTTTAAAGAAGACTAGATAGTGTGGATACCAGATCACATAAAATCTCCTCCTGTAATGGGTTGTTCTAGCACAGTAGTCCATCTCTACCTGTAGTTAAATTTATGCTGGTTAGAGAGTGTCTGAGAGAGCCTGTTGGATTTTTGAGGGGCCTTCTTTTCCCTGGTTTTTGGAGGCTGTATCCTTGACTACTTTGCATTTGTGTCAGTTTATGTGAATGCTGTCCTTGACTTTGTCCCCTCTTCTCCTGTATTGTCTGTGGTACTGCCAGTGGCAGCAAATTCCAGCATTTTATGCCTGTTATTATAAGAAGTATTTTATTTTATTTGTTTGATTTTCTTGGGAGTCAGTTTCAAACAAGTCAAATAAAATCTAAACTATGACTTGCTGGTTACAATTCTCTGACGTAAATCTGTATGAGAACAGCTCCAGCTTGGATGATAGCTTGACAGATTCATATAAACCTGGGTTAGTGATCATCTGGAGGAAATTGTTTATTATCTGTCTTTGGAGAGCTTTTAACACTGAAAAATGAGTTTGAAAATATTGCAATTTGTGTTATGTCTCTAGATTAACGGGCACGGTAGGGTTTGCATACATTGCTTCTTTTCAGGATCAGCTATGATAACAATGAGGGACTGATCTATTAAAGGATAATTTTTAAAAATTATTTATGGGTTTTTTCTTGGTAATTGTGTTTGCATAGATGTTGCAAGCAAGATCTAAATATTGCTAATTAATACATGTAAACCAGCAAAAATAGCATAGTGGTAGATAAGTAAATCAAAACATTTCAGGTTAAAAGGGTTTTGCTTTTTTCTAGTCTGTTTAGAAATAGTTGCATGCAACTTCATCCGCTTTATAAGAAAATAAAATGAAAAATTGAGCAATACAGCTCTGCGGTAGAGGTAGTCAGCATGAAGCTCTCTTAATGAACATGGAGACTCCTTAGCACTGAAATTCTTTTCCAGAGAAAGGCTGGAAGAGAAGAAGGCATTTATAACATTAATAGAAAGTCAACAACATTCTTTTCTGATGGCAGACAGGAAGGTGGGAGCCATGCTTTGCAAAAACTCATTGTCAGTGATTAAATCAGAAAACTGTTATTTAAAAATGTTTTCTGAATGCAGAATTCTTGAGCTACTGTTGAGTATTTTTTTATATTAAATTTTGTAACTTAGTTTTTTCCTGGACAATAGAGATCATTTATGGATGATACAGTAGAGTTATCAGTTTGGAATATCATTTAAAAAGCAGCTGACTGAACATTGCTGTAGTCTTTTGAGCACTGGAAGAGTTACACATCTACAAAAGCAGGTTCTTAAAAAGCTTTGGGAGGAATTGAGTACAGCATATGATCTGTAAAATGTCATGTGGAGAAAGATGACACCACTTGAGAGAAATCATATTCTTAAGTTACTACCTTCTTCCTGTGTGTAGTTTATTGCATAATACATTGGAAATGCTTTGCAAAAGTTGGACTGTTTTTGAGAATCTCATATAGGTTTTTTACCTGTAATTTTGTAAACAATGTAAGCTTAATGATTTGGGTTTGATTTTTAAGGGGGAAGGACTTCATCACTTTCTCTACAGTTCAGAGAATGAGGGATCCAGAAACAGCTTATTCTGCCAAAAAGAGATGTTTTTGTTATAATTTCTCTGTCAACATAGACAGTTTAGCATGGATGCCTAAATACTTAAAATGTTTTATTTGTAGGTAACTGATTGGCTTAAAATATCTCAGATCAGTTTTTCTGAAGTGCTTAATGTTAAATGGAAATAAGTAAATTAATGTATTTTAAAACTGACCAATATGCCAAAAACATTTAGCTAATAATGGTGCATTATTTCACAAACACTGACTCAGATAAACTGCTAGGAAATGAGCCTAAAAAGCTTTAAAAGATTACAATTAGAAGAAAATTAAACATTTTGATTTAAATTTAGGAATTTATTCACATACTTAGAAGTTGTTATAATGCAACTGGCAAAATCAGACCTAAATGTGTGTATAAATTTTTAGGGGGAGAGGCCTTTCTAAGGGGCAGTGATTTGCTCTGAGTATCCACAGAACAAAGCTGCCATCCCAGCAAATTGGGTCTTAATAACCTTTTAAGAGTCATGCTGATTAGGGAAGGTTTGTAGAGACTGGAAGAAAGCAAATACAACCACAGTCTTCATGAAGGATGAGAAAAGAAGAAGGATCTGGGGAGCTACAGGCTGGTCACCTTCACTTTGAAAGGGCTGGAGCAAGTCCACTTGGAAGCCATGATTTAGCATATGGCAGATAAGCGGGTGACTGGGAATAGTCAGCATACATTTACACAGGATGAATTGGGCTAGACCACCTTGAGAGCCTTTTATGATGAGGTGAATGGCTTAGAAGACAAGGGTAGAAGAGCGGATGCTGGTTATCCTACCTCTGGAGAGGTTTTACAAGCTGCTTCTCAGCACATCCTCATAGACAAGATAATGGAATGAGTAAGTGGATGGTGAAGTGGACTGAAACTTCTCAGAACTGTCAGACTGAACTGTGCCTAGCAGCATGAAATCCAGCCTAGATTGGAGTCCAGTCACTAGTTTTGTGCCCCTAGGGTGGTCCTGCATCTGGTACAGATTAATCTCTTCATTAATACTCTGGGTGATTTGTGCAGAGCATAACCTCCACCAGTTTGCTGATGCTGCAAAACTGGGAGAAGTGGGTGCTACCCCAGAGGGTCGTGCTGCCATCCACATGGTCCTTAACAGCCTGGACAAATAGTCTGACAGGAGCCTCATGGAGTTCAACAAAGGGAAAGGCAATGTTGTCCACCCAGAAAAAAATAGCTCCATGCACTGGTATAGACTGAAGCTATTCATAAAGCAGCTTTGCAGGAAAGGCCCTGGAATCCTGATGGAGTCCAAGGAAGCATGAGTCAGCAACATGTCCTTGCAGCAAAGGTCACCAGCTGGCTATGCTGTGTTAGGAGAAGTGCTGCCAGCAGGTAGGAGATGATCTGTCTCTGCTCAGCACTGGTTAGACATACCTGGAGTGCTTCCTGCAGTTCTGGGTTCCCCAGGACACAAGGGACATGGACATGCTAGAGTGAGTCAGTCCAAGAGCCAGAAAATACAGGTAATTGCAGTTAAATGTATGATAAAGCCTTTTTTGCCTTTGGGGATGGTCAAGCACTTTAACAGGTTGCCCTGAGAACTCATGGAGCCTTCCTCCTTGGAGATAACTTGTAACTTGGATATGGCCCTGAGCAGCCTGTTCCAGCTGAGTCTGCTCTGCCCAGGGGGTTGGATTCAATGATTTCCAGCAGTGCCTTCCTACCTCAACCCTTTAATGGATAAATTGAAATAATCATGTAATGGAACCTATCTGTAAAGAATCCTTTACATAGGGTGGACAGTCATTTTTTCTGTGAATTTTTATAGAGGGTTTGGAGGGGAAGGTTGTGTCATTCATTTCGGGTTTTTTTCATCCAGAAGAACGATTCAGCATGGTTTTATTTTGTCATTGCTTTTTTTTCTTTGGAGTGGATGCAATGCCATTTGAGGTAGCTAGGGAAACAATGCCTTGAGCTTGCTGGCACTGAACCCTTCAGATCCATCTCATTATCTCTGGACAGTCACTTGATCACATTATGGAAGATCTGGCCCTGAGCTTCAGTTGACACTGAGTTGGCAGAGGCTTCACCCAGTGCTGGTTAGCTGAAGAAACCAATCAAAGTAAATGATAACACTTCTGTGACAGCCTCTTTTTCTTTCCTTACCCTTCAGTTTATATAACCTGTGAAATGAAGCACTTGAGGAGAATACAAATAGCTGTATCACGCATTTACCTTCTAAAGGTTCATTCCTATTTCACTTTTCATGCCAGCCTGTTCTTTTAATTTCAGATAAGAACTTTTGTCCTTTCTTCTATGCTCTTTCAGCATTGGAAAAGCTGCATCTAAGAATTGAAAAATTAGCCTCACTGATTACTTCAAAAGACTTCTAAATTTTCTCCTTGTTTATTGTACCTGTTGGTATATATTTCACTGGTTTTTCATGCTCCCCAAGTGCCTGTATAAGTCTTTTAAATGTTTTGTATGTGTCTGATAAGCTCCTTTTGTGAAGGTGCTATCATTTTGCCCTGTATGCAAAAATAAAATCAATCCCTGAGTACATTAACCTTGGTATTGTCTTAATGATAATGGCTAAGTAAAAGGTCATTTCAAAAACACATCACAAGAAATGCAAGATTCATAGATTTTTTTTTTTCATGTTAGAGCAGGGAAAAAATACCTTTTACTGGCTTGGTAGTTTTCTGTCTTTTAGTGAGATTTTTAGGGTTTTAAAATTATTTTTGTGTTAGCTGCCTTGTTACACTTTCAGTTTAAGGCAACATGGTCATTTTTTTATTTAATAGAAAATAATTGAAAGTGGTCTGATGCTGTATTCACTGCATGGTCCTGCGGGGACTGTGGCAAAGTCATATTTGCTGAACATAAAATTTTACTGGATTTCAATTAGATGAGTTTCACTTGTGTCCCTTCTATCCCCATACAATCATCCTTTCCTTACGTCTCCATAAAAAGTAACAGACTCACATTTAAAACATTGTCTTTGGTAAGTGTTTGACGTAGAGTCATGACAAAGTATTTTAGTAATTGGGAGTAGGAAGGGAGAGAGGCAACCAAACAATTTTCCTGCCTGTGTTGAAAGGAGAGATTTAATGGTTAAATTATGAAGTCTTTGGTTGTGACAATAGTTGCAGACTAATTTGAGTAAGAGTTCTGAAACTGGTTTTGTAAGAGATGCTCATGGTTGCTGGGAATCTTGATGAATTTCAGGAAGAGTTAAATGCATAAATGTATTTGTGTTCCTCAGAAGCAACTGAAATTTATTAATTGCTACCTTTCATATTGTTTTCTTACCACTGCAAGAAACACGGGAAGCCAATATTACTGATAATAATTTTCAAATAGATTTTGCAAATCTTTTTTAAAAAGTTGAATGTATAACATATAGCTGATGCATGGCTTTTATATTTGTGTTATTTTATGCTTAGCTATCCCGCAAGAGTAAAAAGTAGTCATTATAAAGAGAGAATGTAGAGAAAATAGTTATTTTGATGAGTGATACTTTTTTATGCCAATGTTCAGTATGTCCCACTTCAAAATGCTTTGTTCTTCCTGCTAGCTATCATTATTGGTATTGTTAATGGTGTTATTAGAATAACTCTAAGCAGTCCTGATCTGAAGAGATTAATAGTCTGCATTGCTTACTGATCAGCTATTCTGCTTTTGAACTGTGAATTTGCTGCAAGGAAATTTCCTTATGTGTCACTGGGAAGTACCAACTTGAGTTCTTCTGCTGAAGACAAATCAATATATATATCTGACTGTGTGGTAGGAGGTAAAATAAAGATAACTTAGATTTAGGTGTATAGACTAGGTCCTTACATCTACAATTTCCTGTTTTTAATTGTATTAGTCTTATTATATTTTTTTTAAGATGCTGAGAGCATCTGCAGGTCCAGCTGAGATGAGTTATCAGCAATACATCTTCACTAACAATTGTGGCTTTACACCAAATGTACCTTTGACTTAAAAAAGCCTGTTGGGCCATTGGTGTCCATAGGAATGGATGGTTGTTAGTTGGAGAAAAAAAAAAAACAAACCCCCAAAAAAACCTTACCAAAACACCCCCACCTAAACCAGTCAAGCTGGTGATAAATTTGAGTGGCTAAACAGGCATTTTAGTTCCCAAAGACACAGAGATGCTTAGCACCACTGTTTTATTTTATTGTTTTAAGCGGGATATTGCACATGAAATACAAGTGTGCTTGAAATTGGCAGGAGGTGAATTTTAGTTGCCCGACTTTGGGTTTGTAAATGTTAATTCTCTTCATTATGTGATTTCATCACACAGTCAGAGGACTTCCTACTCCCATGGGCAGGTCCCTTACCTTACACTGGAATAAAACTCTGACCATTCAACTGGCTTGAGTATCTGATAATATTTTGCCCACAGATAGTTTACCTTCTTTGGAGTCCCCTCTTTCAAGCTTAAATCCAAATCAATCTCTGAGAAGTACCAGCTTCCTTTTCTTTATTTTTGAGAAGATTTAACCCTCTCTTTAGTCATCATATCCGAGCCGACATAAAGACAGGCTAGAGATAGCTTATATAATATCTAATTTTCTCATTTCAACTTTTAATAATATTATACTATAATAACACTTGTAGTCAATATTACAAGTATTATTTTATTAACTATTATTCTAGTAATTTGGTTATTTGAATAATAACTATTTTAATCCCATTTCTTATCTTAGTTTTTATCAAAATGCCAGTGCTGAAAGAGTTAATATACCTCAGTGTTAAAAAAGTGCCTCATCTGACAGGAGATACACAGTACTGGAGATGTTTGAGACTCTACCATAAAGTAGTGAAAGATGGGGTTTTATAATATACTGTAGCTATTAAGCCTTTTCAGTATTGGAATACTCAGTCTCTCCCATAAGCAAAGTGATGAACTGTGATCATAAACAGGTTAATTTAATCTGACCTGATTTCAGAAGTGTCCCCTTATTGCTTTAAGGATAATAATTTTTCATTATATTTGTCTTTTCAAAATCATTATCTGTAAGTCTCAATTATCCAAGTATTTAATTAGTTCTCTAAGTGCATATTCAGAGTTTTAATGTTCTCTTGAGTTCTTTTTGTAAACAGTACCAGCAAAGGAGAATCTGCCTCTGATGCAAGTCAGGTAGCAAGGCCACTCAGCAGTCCTGCCTACAATTCATGTGAAACACGTCTCGCCAGACAAAGCATCTGCCTATTTGGAGGGTGTTTCTGTAGTCCTGCGAATCCAGAGTGAATGAAGGTCTAGACTCTGTCATTTTCCAGGCTGTTGGGAAGGGTTAAATAACAAATCGGATATGCCTAAGATAGAGCAGAGGTAACGCTGAAGCAAGGATGCTGTTGCTGGTTTGTGCATTGGGAAGAACGCTGCGATAGCAGCAGCAGCAGTAACAACAGCAGCAGCGGCAGCAGCAGCAGCAGCAGGAGGAGACCTTCAGAAAGCCGAGGTTGCAGTGGTCTGAGAGATAAAGATCCTGTTACATCTCTGTCTCTCCTAAGTTCAGAATGGTTCATACAAACCTTACGCCATGTGTAGTAAAGGATGTACAGGAACATGGAATTTGCTTTGTAATAACTGGATGCTGAGGAAATAAAGACGTGCCTCTGGGTTTTTGTTGTTGGTTTTTTGGTTTTTTTCTGCCTTTCTTTTTAAATCCTCGGAAACAGAAGAGATTGATTTAGTCAGAGAAAGTAAGTTTCATCTGTCTTCATGATAATTTAAAGGAATAGTTTCGGAGCTGAAGGGTGACCGTTTTGCTACCTGTTCCCTTGCGCCTGGGACTGAAAAGTGAAGAGAAATGGACAGTGTCTCAGAGGAGACAGGAATGACTGAAGCTCGGTGAAAGCACCCACTGATTGCTGTCTGCTGTCCTCTTCATGCAGTGCTGTGGGCTGGTGCACCGACGGCGAGTACGGGTTTCCTATGTAAGTTTGCATTTGTGTTAGAGTGATGCTGACTTGTATGTTCCACTCCTAATATATTAGATGATATGGTATGACTGAGGCAGGTATTTTAATGCATAGCTGGATGACTGACCAGAGTGCTAAGTACCTGTCAAGTAAGTTTTTACAGCCCAAAAACACAAGGATCTTTTTCACAGGTATGAGTCTTGCCATCTATTTTCTTGTAATTTGTTCATATTCTCAAGGATGTGGGATTTTAAAAAAAATTATCTACAGTCTAACCATTCTGATTTCATTTTTTAAAAATTGTAGATTTATTCTTGCTAGTAGCTCTGTGTAAGTGGAGTCATTAAAAAAGGACATTTCTACTTATCTATATTTGATAACTGAAGATCAATTAGTTATAAGCAATTATGGACTAGGAAAAAAAAATATTGGAAAGACCTTGAAGAAACATAAAAGTAATCTTGTGACATATTTCTTTTGAAAAGGAGCAGTAGTACAGTGGCAGAAGTATAGCCTGATCTTTTGCATGGGGTATTTGCTTTCCAGAACAGGATATTTCAATACTCAGGTATGATATGATTGCTCTGTCTTGCAAAATGGCTGTCTCCAATAAATTCCACAAGGAAGGCCAACACCAAAGCTTAAGTATTAGTAATGAAAAAGATCAAATACTAGCTGAAATATGTCTGAATTATACTCAACTGGCATGATAACCCTCAAGTAATTAATTTATGTTTTAACATTCCTCTATTCTTCTGTTCAGTTGTCAGAGAGGATAAGAAACAGGAGGTCCCAATGATCAGGATAAGCTGCAAATTGAAATTGCTGAGTATTAGCAACAAGCAGCTTGTAGCTTGTTGCACAAGAAAAGAGCAAAGGTATCAGAAGATATAGTTCTGTTGTCAGAATTACTGTGCTTTCTCTGTGTCACAGAAAGGTCTTCTAGAAATGCTTAAAAATTGATCACAGAGCAAGCAAGGTCATAAATAGCTGCAATCTAAGTCAAAGTTTGTGTAGGGGATTGATGGAGAAAATTGACTTTTTGAAAAACTCTATGTCTCTCCTTCAGAACAAATTGCAGAGACGTAAACAGCTGGAAATGTGTGTGGTCATAGTTGTTTTGCACAAGGCTAATTTGACTTTGGGTGGGTTTTGTTCTCACTGTTGCAACAGTTGGTATTCTTAGAAGCAGATAGAAGTATGGAGTATCAGAGAGATAAAGGAAAGAACTTAAACAGTACTGCATTTTTGTATAAACTCTGCAAAAACTAATATATAGTTACTTTACACCATCCATTCAGTATAAAACCAAAAAATGAATGTCACTTATGCAGATATTTACTTGATAATATTCCCACAATTATACAGAACTTGAGATACAAATACATTGAAAACACTTCTTGTTGGCTCTCCCATGCCAGTGGAGTTTTGGGCATAAGATAATTATGACCTCTTGAGATGCATCACCCACCCTTTCATTTCTCCTTCATACTGTTATTTAGCAGTAGCACTGGCCACTCTGAATAATATTATCTAGACAGAATCCCATGAGCTCCATCATTTCTTGATGATTGTGGGTAATAGAGAGAAAGGTGCTTAGTGAACGTTTTATGAAGTACTAAACTTTGTATCTTTTTTGTTTGAAGGGTATTGTGCAAAGCTGCTGGACTCGTGGTATTCTGAATATCTCATTAACTGTTTACAAACAAGAAGGTTGCTCAGTCTTAGTTAGGACAAGTGAAGTGAAGTTTGCCCTTGATCTTTTTGGTCCGAATGCTATTATGTGAAAGATGACCATGCTCTTAAATAACTTAATTGCAATGGAAATTCTCTCTGTTGTTTGAATCCTTGATTATCCAAACCTGTTATTCGTAAATTTTTTTGGCACTCCCTATGGCATTGGACTAATTGAGGTTGTACCGTGTGATTCTTTTGGGATGAAAGCACTGAAATTAAAGTGAGCCAAGATGTGACCGTTTTTATTAACGTATCACTCACGGGGGAAAAACATTAGACTTTTATTCTGGCTTATTAGTTTACAGTTCTGAAGTTTCTCATGAATTGTAGTTGTAAATGATCTGTCTTGGAAGTTTGTTTGTTTGTTTGTTTGTTTGTTTTTTGGTTGTGTGGGGTTTTTTGTTTTGTTTTGTTTGGTTGTTTGGGGTTTTTTTAAAATTTTTGGGGGGGGATTTTAGGTACTGTACTTTATGTAACTGAAACATATGAGCAAACCTAACTGACTGCTGTGTGTTAGTAATAGAGGTCACTCTGGCCTGTATCCTAATATTTGTGCAAATCTGAGGCATAATCAATCCCTTTGATGATGTTTTGGGTCTGGAATAGATTACTACCCTTAGTACACAGGATTCTTTGGGTTTTTTTGGAGGAGCAGCATTGTTGGTAGAGAGGATATTTGTATTCATATATTGCTCCTTTCTGTGACCTCCTGCACGTTGGACTGTCCTGCACAGACTGTCATGGGCAGTCCTGCATCTGTGTGCTGGGATAAAACTGGAAGCCTGGATGGATTGTATCCATCTTTACCTTCTCTCCAAGTTTTGCAGCTAATGAGTGCTTTGCAGATCACATAATATTAACAAAATTAAATCTAGCTCAGGCATTCTTGCCTGGCTTGCCTGATCATTGACTCTTCCTTCATCCTGGCACCATGTAATGCCTGAATCCACAAAATTTCCACTCTTCCTCTTCTGTGGTTTCTTTGGATGGGCAATCAGGGTGATGGGGGTGTGAGGTATCATTTAATGCACTTTGTCTAACATGGTGTGGAATAATCTGCAGCTTCTATGGTAGGAAGTGTCATATGGACATTATGACTGCATGCTAGTACTCAAGTCTAGAAATAAAGACTCTTATACTGGACATTTCCATGGTAAAAGCTGGAGATAATTCCAAGTAATATCTGCACCTTATTCCATCAGTCATGTCTATGAGATGGGGTCATGCCATTTGTCAAATAGGATTTATTTGGAGTAGTATGGAGGAGCAGCTGAGTGAATTTCTTCCAGTGAATAATCTCATCTCTTTCTGTAAGTGAAGTTTAAAACATTAGTACTAATTATATATTGCCCAGAAATGTTTTCACAATTCTTACTGCCTGCATGGTATGGAACATCTAAAAGCACTGGAGCCTGAAGACTGAGCAGTTTATTTCTTTTTCAAACTTTAGTCCAGTCTATCCACTTCAGGATAGACTCTTCAGCCTTCAGGAGAAGTTGCAATCTGGTGAGAGTAACTCAGAAATCTTGTACTGTCTCCAGCTCTCTGTTTTCCCTGGAAGAGTCTGGAAGTGAAGGCTGTTAGAACACAGAGTCCAAGATAACTCCAGAGTCTGCATGTTTCTGAGCAGAGCAATTCTGTCAGCCACTTTGCCTGACTGTGTGTGTGCTGCCTTCTCTTACTGCTGTGAGTGGTCTCATTTGCTGTGGTTCAACTTGCCAACCCAACTGGAAAAAATTGCTTTATGACAACATTATAGGGTTGACTGAACTTTTTAATCCATGGCAAGTGAGATCAAGGAGGAGGGTCCAAATAGTTTCTTGAAAGACTGTTCAAGTCACTGTGTGTGGAAGGGACCAAATCCTCATCTAGAAGGCATCTGCTGGAGCATACAGACAGGTAATTTCAAGCCCCTTGAGCATTCCAATGTACTGCAGAGCCTCCTGGTTTCTCAGGATGCAGGTGTGTTTGCAGAGTACCTGTTATTGCTATTTTTACAGCTATGTAAACAAGGAGTAAGTAGACGAGTATGGCAAGGGAGGACCAACACACCATTATCTGGATAGGCAAGCCATGGGTTGGAATCCATTGTACTTTATATAATAGCATAAAATCTTTTGCTGTCTAGATTTCCAAATATTGAATTTAATACTGATTTATTTGAAAACACATATGATTGACTTTCTGAATTTTTTGGGCTTTTTTTTGGTTGTTGTTTTTGGCTTTTTTTAGAATTATCAAATTACACTTTTGTTTATGTGGAAGGACTATTCAGAATAAGTCTGACCTGATGTCTTAAATGTTTTTCTCAGATATATAACTAATTTGATAAAGTATTGAGATGATGTCTGGAAGGCAAATGTTCATTACTCTGGCTCTAATCTTAACAAAGGACTATTATAATTTGATAGCAAAAAGAAAAAAAGAAACTTTAGCATTGCATTCCAAAACAATATAAACTTTATTTGAACATTAGTAGTGAAATTTATAGTATGGCTTGCACTGTGTGTTTTAGTTTAATGTAATTAAAGGACTTTGGTATGGTTTTGTTTCAAGATGCTCCTTTTCTAATGGTGGGGACTGTAATTGGAGAGCTTTCTGCCTGCAGCAGTGAGTGGGCTCCAGACGTCAGGCTTTTTGTGCCTGTGTCTGGAGGATATTTCAGACCTCCTGAGGGAACATTCTCTTTTTGCTGTCGTTAGATTTGTGCTAGGGTTTTTTTTTTTTTTTTTCTCTTCCTTTTGAGACTGTAATCTTTTCTATCTATCACTTAATAATGTTTCTCACCAGATTATTCTTTATCATGGCAGATGCTGTCCTTTTCTTTGTTCCTTTTGCTTGCCACCTCTCTTTTTCTTCTTTATTGCTGATCTATACTTTTTTTTTTCTAGATAAAGCTACTTTTTCTACTCTTGTCCACCATGCTTCTTGTTTTGATCTGAAGAATTTTGCATTTGAAAGCTTCTTTTTCTTCTGTTGACATTAGTCTCAGCCCAGGATGGCACCTGCCATGGCTATTTCTGTGACCTCCCCTAATACTCCTGTGCCATCCTCTCTACTCTTGTATCTACCCCTCTTTTCTTCATTGCTGCTTTTGTCAGTTTTAGTGAAAGTTTGTGATGTTCACATAGACACAAGGAGAATTTGCAGGCTAAGGCAGTTGTGGATGAACTGTTGTTATCAGAACTTACATCCATGATGCTCTTTGTTTATTGTTGGCAGAAAAGCAATCTGCTGAGGAGGAGGAAAGAAAGTATAAACAAGTTGTGGTTTACTGATGAAGATGTTTAAAGGGACATATTTACAGCTTAAGGGAACTGCTGGAAAAGGGAAAAGTCCTTTAATTAGCTTAAGTGACTGCACTGCCCTCAGTACTGTGTGCCTCAGTGCTGTTAGGAGGAAACTAATAATCTATGGATTTGGGGGATATTTTCTATATTTAAGTTTTGTCTAGGAAGTCCTTGCATTTTTTCTATACCCTAATTTTCTAGGGGTTTTTTTTTGTTTTTGTAGTATGGGGAGAAGAGTCAGTGAGTCAAGTGGAATAAACCAATGTGGCAATATTTAAAGGGAAAGTGATTTGAACCAAGACTCTCTTGTTCATTGTATATCAGCCAAACCAGGACTGCCAAACTTTGCACTGCCAAAATTAAAAGTAATAATTTCTCTTTATCTTCATTTACTCTCCTACATCTGTATAATAACCTGTCATCATTATGCTGGGGAATAGTATTGATGCTAAACTCTTGATTGCAGCTTCACACATTTGTTCCTATTGTTCTTCCTTTAACGTCATTAAGTGGCCATAGTTTTTTTGGAACTCTGTGGCTCCATTTAAAAGATTTTATAGCATAGATTTTGGACTACAAAGCCTCTTGTCTCCCTTATTGAAAATTCTTCTTGCTGAATTTCCTAGGTGCAAGCTTAGAATTTAATAAACTAGCAAAAGGGGCTTCTTTTGAAAAAGAATCTTAGATTTAGGAGAATTAAATGATGCATTTGCAAAACATTGTGCATTCTGAAGTAAAATTATATAACAATATGGCTGGTGGATAAAATACTGTGACTATCTGCAATAAGGGCCCACTGTCATTCCTTTTTCAGTCTGTGTATAATGTAACTGCTTGAGTTAGAGATTTAAAATATGTCAAATTTCAAGGCAACAGCAGTATCAAAATTATAATTTTCTACTGAAGTAAAGAATTAGAGAACCCCATTTTAATTATTTTTCCCTACTCTCATCTTTTAAGGCTGAGTTCATATTTCCTTTGATAATTCTATCACAATTTCACTGTTGCTTTAATTGTGCATTATTTTTTTATTCCTTGCTAATTTGGGTATATCAAAATAGTGACATTATTTGCACTGTTTCTGGCAAGAAAAGATCAGATGTGTGAAACCAACTGCCTTCCCTTGTAGATTCCTCTTCCTCCATCAGTGGCACCCTTGTCTTGAGTGTTGTGTGTAGTTTAATGCTAGAGTTTTCTGAAGCTGTGTTTAGATAAGGTGTTTTTAAAAAGGCTTTGTGTTTTCTGAAACCTGTGATATGTTACTGAAAATGAGCTGCAAATTTTCAACAAGCTGTGCACTTCAATAATTGGATGGTCTGTGATTAGACTATTGGAGTTGGTAAGTGGGAATTGGGATTTGGAACTGGGAAAAAGTCACATGGATAGAGGCCTGGAGCATTTTACATAAAACTTGAAGAGAATCCTGTTGCACAAGTATGTGTGCAGAAGTATAATATTTTTTATGAAACCTGAAAAAAAAGTATTTATTAAGAATAAGCACTTAAAACTAGCTTAAGAGATTGTTACAAGTGAAATGTAACCTATTTTCACACTTCATTTCTTTTCAGCTTTTTCTCCTTTACCTTTTCTCCTAGTTCATACTCAGTGAACTTGGCAATCCTCATTTGGTAAAATGTTTTCCTCCTTTGTTTGTAGTGTTTTATTGGATTGGTTCTTTTGTTCTTTTCTGAATATATTCTTTTCCTTTCAGCAGTTACTTTTTCTTTCTGCTCTTCTTGAGTAGAGTGTCTTTGAGTACAATACTTACTGACTTCAATGGTGGAGGAAAAATTTAAGTATTCCTGGCGATTTTAATGCATCTTCTGATGAATTGGCATTCCATAACAATTTTATGAGTGTGAAGTTATGAAAAATTAACCGGGTGTCTTACAATACTAATTGAGTCCCCTGAATTCTCTTTGGAAGAATGCCATGCTTAATGTCTGTCCTACTATCTTTATACTAAACCTGAGTGGCAAAATTAGTATCTTAGTAATAGGGAAATGAGAGGACTATAAAAGAACACTTTATTAGTGTTTAGGTTTAGGTTTGAATAGAAAACAGATTCAGGAGTGCTGAACATCGCAAGAGTGCTTCACTGAGTAGAAACACTTCTGGAAAAAGTCTTGTAATCATTCTGTTGTGACTAAACATCCCCTTCCATCAAGAATGTTGAAGGAATACAGAATTTTTTTTTCTGAACAAAGCTCTGATAGAATTAAATCTGGTCAAAGATGTCAAGGACAACAAGAAAAGCTTCTATAGGTGTATTGATGAATAAAGAAAAAAAAGGGACCTCTCCAAACAGAAACATGAGACCGGGGTACTTGGGACATGAAGGCTGAGGTACTCAAGGGCTTTTTTGCCTCACTCTTCATTGAAAAATGCTCCAGCTACACCAGCTAATTCACAGAAGGCAAAGGCAGAGACTGGGACAATGCAGCAGACAATGCAGCAGACAATGCTACTGCCTGCTGTAGCAGATTAGGCTTGAGACCATCTAAGGAACCTGAAGGTGCACAAGTCCATGGGACCCGAGGAAGTGTGTCTGTGGATCCTGAGGGAACTTCCAGGTGAAGTGGCCAAGCCAAATAAACATATTTGAGAAATCATGGCAGTCCAGTGAGGTTCCCATGGACTGGAAAAGGGGAAACATAATTCTCTGTGTTATGGAACAAGGAAAATAAAGGCATGATTGGTGGCAGCTAACATGGCTTTACTGAGGACAAAACATGCCTGGCAGATTTGGTGTGTTTCTACAACTTGATTACAGCATTGGTGGATGAGGCAAGTTGCTCAGAGCATGGTGCTTATAAAACCAAAGTTGTGGGTTCAGTCTCTGTATAGGCCATTCACTCAGAGTTGAACCCAATGATCCTTGTGGGCCCCTTCCAATGCAGAGTATTCTGTGAATCTACCTGGACTTGTGCAAAGCGTTTGACACTGTCTGGCCCAGCATCTTGGTCTCTAAACTGGGACACATGGATCTGACACATGGATAACTCAGCACGTATGGGATCAGCTGGATGGTTGCACTCAAAGAATTGTGGTCAGTGGGTCAATGTCCAAGTGGAGACCAATGACAAGTGAAATTCCCAAGGGGCTGGTTTTTGGGACTGGAGCTGTTGAACATCTTTGTCAGCAACATGGACGGTGGGATAAAAATCTCCCTCAGCAGGTTGGCTGACATCAAGAAGCTGTGTGGTGCACTCCACATGCTGGAGGAAAGGGATGACATCCGTAGGCATCTTGTGACACCTGAGAGGTGGGCCTCTCAAAAACACTAAGTACAAGGTCCTGCATCTGGATCAGGACAATTCCAAGAACAGTAAAGGCTGTACAGAGATTATTCTGAGTAGAATGAGAGCAGCCCTGAGGAGAGAAGGACTTGGTGTCCTTGGACCTGAGGAGAAAGTGTCGGCAGATGAGAAGCTCCACATGACCCAGCAATGTGCACTCACTGACCTGAAATCCTGAGTTGCATCATCAATAGAAGCAGATTGTCTGATCACAGATGTTAATAATTCTGATGCTTACAAAATTTAGTTTCTGTCCAGTTAACTAAGCACACAGTATACACTTGTGTAAGAAACAGAGTAGAAGGTGGCATGTAGCCTTTATACTGAGTGTGCTGTAGTAATGGTTTATGCTTACTCTTTATTTAAAAATAGCTAGTCATCAGGGATGAGTAGTTTTTACACACTCTTCCTCTAGATGGAACCACTCTGCTGCTTCACTTGGATGAAATACTGTTTAACAGCTGAAGAATCTTGCAGTGTGTATTTGCAATCATGCAATCATGTATTTGCAATCTATGTTCATGTGTGCATGTGTGGCCTGGAGCAATCTGTGTGGCATTAGAGCATGATGCAAGAGAAAGAATGTTCCTGGGGTTTGTGTTGCTTCTGGAAATAAATAATTTGAAGGTAGTATTTGCACGCTTTGATCTGTTACAGAGTAATAAAAATTCCTATCTTTATGGGAATAATGACCTATTTATTCTATAGCTGGTGAAATGCTTCATCTTGTCCATCATCTCTGTAAAGTCTCTTTCTAAGTTTATAACTAGACTTCCAATCTTCACATTTTGTAATCTTTTCTGCTTATGGGTTTGTGCAGAGAACTTGCTTGACCATACCAAACCTCTTTTTTCAGTAGAAACATCTTGCTTCATTTATTGCTTCTCTATTTCTATTTGTTACTTCCAGTAACAAACTATGCCAGTCAAAATATCTTTCTTATTCTTTACTAACACTTTTCCCATATTTTCTGATCATGAGGTTTTTTAGTAAGTTGTGAATACAACTTTTCTAAGGTTCCTCTGCTTTTACCTGGCTTAAAAATATTCTGTTTACCTCTAGTTTTTCCAGTTGTTAATGTGAGATACATGTATTACATAATATTCTCTTCATATTGTTTTGCACTGTGAGGCACAGATTTTACTTAAACTGGATAGTTTTTTAAGAGCAGCACTCTTTCTAAGGCCTGTGTCACTGCAGGTCGTGCAAGATTCAGAAGATAGTTGGATTAATTATCGGCCTAATCAGAATCAAATATAGTAAAAGGTTGTCCAAAGGTGAAGAAAAGTTGTAATACAGTTAATTTAATGGTTTTTAGTCTTCATTTTCTCACAAAATACTGAAAGTGTGCTGAAAAAGCATGACCCTAAAAAAACCCAGCATCAGTAAATAAATATAAGATACTGGTTCTTGTTCCCTAGAAGCTAAGGAAAGAAAGACTTAGTCATGCAAGTCTTTAAGAACTTATCAGCAAAAATTTAATTGAGAGGTTAGAAATCAGATTAATTTAGATCATGTTCATATAGAGTAATAATAAGCTACTTGAACTGAAAGAATTAAAAGCAGGATAAAGAGAAATTTAGAGAGTATGTGAAAGAGAAGTCAGGACACCTGGAGGAGGTTTGCCATGTGTATAGAAAAAATAGATGGAGAGGAGTCACACTGATGGCACCTTCTTCTGTGGAAGAAATGCTTAATATTGTTATGAACTACTGCACACATTTCATTAAAGATATATGTTTAATTTCATTATAGATACATGTTTGCATATTTAATTTCATTAAAGATACATGTTTGCCTGTGTCTGAAACCACAGTACCATAATTCAAGTAAAATGGACAGCAGAATTTGTGCAAATTTTAATTAAATTATATTGTCTAATGATTGCTGGTAATTGTTAAAGCATTGTCATATTTATCTTTTGAATTGTCACTGTGCCATTATTTATTAATGTATCTGCATTTTAGTAGAAGTCTTTCTCTACAAGGATTAACATATTTGTGTAAGCTGCATATGAACTACAACACATACCTTAGGAGAAGACATCAGATGCAGCAAGTCACTGAAGAGCAGGAGAGATGAAAGAAATCTTACCCTGACTGAGGCAAAGAAGTGTGCATTAAACCAGGGAAGCCCATGAAATGATACCTTGTCTAAGAAGGAGCTATTTGCATCTCTGAGGAAACAAAACTGGATCCCTCCATCACAGAGTTGACCCCAGTCTTAGTTACGTTTTTAAGCTGGATAAAGTGATCCTTGTAAATTTTGAAGAGAAATGCTAAAGTACTTTAGACTGAAATAAACCTGAGACATGGATCAAAATAACTTTTATTTTCAAAGAGAGAAATAAAAAGGAGACGGAGCAGAGGAGATAAAAACTCTTCCCAGAAATAGTGATATTTACCTGTGGTACAGGCAGAGATCACAGAGGTGGTTTTTGTTCAGTGAACTCTCTGCAGTCACTCATGGCAGAGCTCTGGCTGGATTCAAAGGAAAAAATCCCTGTCTTTTTGTGCAAAGCTTGCTCACAGTACAAGTTGTTATTGCGAGGCTGTGTCTCAGGAACACTGAACAGAAAGACTTTCTGTACTCTTAGAGAAATGTCATGATTATAGGCAGAAAAAATTCTTTTTCTTAGATACTGTAAAAATACAAAAGGAGTAGCGTAGCTGTTTGGCATTAGGGAAGTCATATATACTGTAGAAAAAAATAAATGTATTCAGAGTACATGGATGGTAGATGAGACAGAAAAGGAGTTTATGACTACTGCAGTAAAATAAAAAAGTTGTTCAAGAACAGTTCAACCAGCTGGAAATAAAAATTTTGTAAAACTGCCAAAGTCAGTGGGACCCAAAGCAATTTGCTGATTGAATGATGATCACATGTGCATGTGCCTGTGGGTTCTGTTTAGTTTCTGTACTTTCATGCCGTAATTTTAAAGCATGCTAAAAAGGGACAAATTAGACCACAAAATAAAACTTGTAGTCTCAGTAATTTCTTCAGAGCTTGTATTCATTTTTTTTGTGTGTGACATGTCTCTGGGGTGTTCTCCAAATATAAAGGTGTATGAATCACAAATTGAGAGCAACTTCTCTGTCACTTTGCTGTCACATAACACGTGGATTTCTGCCCTAGAAGGTCAATTTTTTAAAAAAATATATTTTTAATAGATTATTGCAATCTCATTCCTTGATTTAATACAGCAAATTACATTAACAGTTCTTAATATAAGAATTTATTTTGCCTAGAGAATTTGGGGCTGCCCCATTCCTGGAAGTGTTCAAGGCCAGGTTGGATGGATCTCTGAGCAACCTGATCTAGTGAATGGCGTACTGCCCATGGCAGGGGGCTTGGAATTGGAAAATCTTTTAAGTCCTTTCCAAACCAAAAAATTCTATGATTCTATGAATATAAGTGACTAAGTAATTGAGGTAAATGCAAAACTTTTGCTGTGATTTTGATGGGTTAACTTTTTCAGTTTGAACTTTAGAACTCAGCCTATTTCCCCAACTGCGTGGTGCAGTGTGGTATCATCATGGCATTACAGACCAGTTTGTCCAAGCTGAAGGGCTGGCCAGTGACAGTGACCATTGGGGCCAAGGAAAAATTGATTGGAAGACATTCCTTTGTTCTGGACTGGAGAATAGTTTACATTTCCCAATAAGAACTAGATGAGAAAATAAAATGTGTCAGTTACTCACAAGTCAATAAGGTAAAGTCTGTTGCCCAGGGCAAGTAAATTGGATGAATTTAAGGCCTATTTGATGGAATTATAATGTAGTTTTGCCAAAACTAGATGCAAACTCTAAGAAGCTGGAAAAGGTATGATCAGGCCTATTTTCAGCCATCAAGGCTGGTTCTCCAGTTTTGGTTTCAGCTTGCTGAGACAGGATGTCTGTGCCAGCCCAGCACCAAGAAGAATATATGGGAACATGTGGGCTGCTGCTGTGCTAGGTAAAACCTGTTCCCCAAATGCTCTAAAGTCTCAGAGATCAGTGGAAATATCTGGCTTCACACATTTTGTGAAAATGAAGTTGCAAGACTTTGCCAGTGGCTGCACTCCTCCTGCTGTGAAGGAGGACCGAGCAGAAACACCAGGGGAAGCCATTGCTGCTGTGCTGCTGAGCTCTCTCCTCCTGCATATCCCTGCCTCTTCCTGCCTCCTTCTCCCCACTCCTGAGGAGGAGAAGGAGGGGGGGTGGAGCAATACTGCCTGTTCACCAGCTTAAATTGAAGATAGATTGCAGCCTCAGTGTTACATGTTGTGAATTGAGATAAAGATGCTTCTGGCAGGTTATGAGCTTTATAAGAATGTCTCCCATTTTTCCTTCACATAAACTCTTGGGTTTGCAGAGTGGTCTGTCCCACTGGCTCTTCTGAGCTCAGGAGACCTCCTTCTGGCACTACTGACAACAGGGCACCCCTGTTAACCATGAACTGCTGCCCATTACTGTGTCTTGTGCTGATCTCTTTCATCCCTCAATGCCCGAGATGTGCTCCTGAACTTGCTCTGCTGCTGGAACATTTAATTTGGCGCATGAAGGATGACATAATTTGTGGCCTTTTTCCAGTACACTACTCTTGATTATATTGGATTGTGTTGGGCAGCCCAGGAGGATAATCTGTGTATATAATACATAAATATTTCCTGGCCAAGCTGAACTTCATTTAATTGCCTTTTCTTTGTCCCCTCTTCTGCCTTTTCTCCCCAGAATGTCTCTTTGACTTTAACTACAAGTGTGTTCTAAGCCAGAGCCAAGTGTTTTCCCTTGATCTGTCCTGGACTGGCTGCTCTGACCACTCTTGCTGTCTTCCCTGCATGTAGGTGCTATAACACCAGAAGCAGAGGTACAGATCCATCATACCATTTTGCCTATAGCAAATACAAATAGGCATGAGGAAAGAGAGATTTTAAAAAGGCTGTATAAGCCAGAATATCTCTTGATGCATGGTCTTCAAATATTGCAATCTTTTAATAGCATGTTTTGAGAGCATTGTTGTTTTGAAATCAGTGCTTTGCAGTATGTTGCTTGTCCCTGAGGAATGATGTGACATAGTAGGACAGACTGATTTGAACTGGCTTTTTACTGTTGATTTCATTGATTAAAAGACAACATTGTAGGCGCTTTAAATGAAACTGTCTCTCTGAAAGGTTTTCACAGTTCTAGTAGTGATTTTGAATGTCACTCCTCTATCCTCCTAATTGTTATTAGCAATTTTGGCTTGCAATGCTTGATGATGTTGTCTAACAGCAACATCCAATAAACACTATTATTGCTGTAGTTTAGGGTATTTGGCTTTTCAGTCCATGATATTTTTCAGTTGATAGCCACAGGAAGACAGGATCATCTGATAGTATATTTAGTTGGGGTTAGAAATAAATAAAAAGTTAAAACAATTTTTTTGTTTCCCCAAGCACTGCTATATTTTTCATGGCTTTGCTTGTGTGTGTACAATGTTTTCATTGTTTTGTTGTATAAAATATTGCAAGTGAGTCAGCTCCTTTTTATTTTGTCTCTGTATTCTGAAAGAACTGTTTGAATGGTCATAAGACAAAGAACAGAAAAATAAGAAAGAAAATATTCAAGTCACATCAGTAGCTTGTAGTAAAGGATATTACACAGCTGTTCAAATGATTGCATTAAAAACCATTTATTTAAGGTATATATATTTGGATGAGAGATGTACATGAATGGTAGTAGGTTCCATAGTGCGCTCGCTGTACTTTTGATTTTCTTACGTAAGAATTGTACAAAACTTGTCAGGTATAGAAGCAATGCATTTTTAAAAAGAGAGATATGAGAATTCCTTTTGCTCACTGAGGAATTTTGAGGCATTTTGTTTCATAGAAGCATTATTAGAATTAATATACTATTTCAGGAATTGAAGTAGTATATACATAGTAGTATATAGAATATACCTTTCTTAAGATGTACATCTTCTTTTACAAAAAGGTTTGATTTGCCTTGGCATTGATTACTGATAGTTTCTTTGATTATTTTTCTTAGTGGTTTTGAATACAATTGAATATGTGACACTCACCAACTCTTAAATTTCAGTTCTTTGAGTATTTTTAGTACTTCCATTATTATTTATATACAATGAACTGAAATACCACTGAAATGCTGCATTTACATACTCTGTAAGTTTTACTTAGCCGTAAGCGTGTAAATAATTTTTTACTTATAAATATCTAATATGAATTTTTCATTTACCTCTAAAGCATGATGCAGAAGCCAGTAAAAATCAGATATATTTTGTTTCTCTTTCTTTTGGTGAGCCACTTTTATTTACACTTTCCTGCTTTATTAGGAAACTGGGTTTTTTTCCTACTGCTGAATAGGACAGATATGGAAAGAAATTTTTATCCTACCAACCTTAGAAACTAACTACAGGAACAGATACTGTATGTTATTAATATCCATTGAATTTCTTCCTATTCTGCGAAACATAATCTCTGAGTCAGCTGCAGTATCTCAGATAATATACTTTGAAAATATGAATGATGATTATAAGCTATGACTACTGCTGAAGATTTATTTTGAATCAGACTTTGAGTTATCTGAATTTTGTTTGGTTTTACGGCTGTGCATCTGGGGGCTCTTTGTAAATCCATTCCATTTTCTTCCCTCTCTGCTGGGCTGTAGCAGTGGGCAGCAGGCTTGTCTTGCTGCCTGACTCCTCCGTTCACCCCAGGTACATTGACTCTGAATTGTGCAGCGTGGAGGTTTTCTACGACCCTGGCCTATATTCCAGAAGATTTTTATTTTGAATGAGATTACAGGAAATAAGCTGATCCTTCGAGAAACACTAGTTACAAATATGATTACCTGCCTGGAGCAAGGGCTTGGTTTGCTGCTGTCCTTTGTTTGGCTGGCCAGGCTGGGTGGTGATGGCACTGCTGGCTGGGGCTCAGGGCAGGGACAGGAGGCTGGGAGTCAGAGGGCTTGCAGGGAGCCTCAGCAGCTGGGCTGTGCAGTCAGGAGTCACTTGGTGGCAGGGAGGAGATGACCACCGAGATGCAGAGCTGTCGGGGACAGCAGTGGAGGGCACGGTGTGGAAGCTGCAGTATCCTTCCACCATCAGTAAGCAGAAGACTGACCTGTGTCTCATCCTTTCTGTGGCCTGGCCATTTACTTCTCTGTGTAAAGAACAGCAGTTCTGGTTTGGCAGCTCACGTCACAGTGTGTTACGTATGCAAAGGCTTTTCTTTAATGATCTTCATTAAGCAGTGCAGTCTTCTAATGTTCTAATTGCTTCACAAACTTTAATGAGCAAATTGGCAGCATTTTTTTGCAAGGTCACAGTCTTATTTCTGTTCTATATCTAGAGAGAAGACACAATAATTCCAGCATCTGCTTATTCTGTAGAGATAAAATGAATTATTTGGGTAACATTCATCTGTTTCAGCCACAGCTCTGAACTGAGGACAGTGGCTGTGAAGCTTGTTGCAATCAAAATCAGTGCATACATTCATATGGTTTCTATTTTGGTGGAACTTTTATTAAAACCTTTAAAAAAAGGAAAACCTGGCATAAAAAAAAATTGAGATTAGAAGTCAGTTATTTGAAGGCTAAAACATCCTAGAATTCTGAATACCTAGAATACCACATGCTGCAATGTGGTATTTAAAAACCAAGAACCAAATTCACTTTTTCTTAGATTACAGCTATATTCATCACTGGATGGCTGATACTGAAGGGAAAACAAAATCAATTTTCTTGATGTGAGACATCTCTTTCTTTCTGAAGGCAGAGCTAACAAATGTAGTGCAGGAAGAGAGAGGATAGTTTTATGAGTAAAATGGAAATAGATTTGGTGCTTACTTGGCTTTTGGCAAGGCTGAACATTTTGCTTAAATCAGAAATTCTGTTAATAGTCAAAGTGTCTTGTGTACCGCCATTTGGGAATACCCAGCTTAAAACAGGTCTGTGATCTCAAAATTGAAGTGATGAAGATTTGTTTGCAGAACTGCTGAGTATGCAATGCAGAGAAAGTCCACAAGTGTGCTCTAAATACAAAAGGCATTACAGAATGTTAAATTCTTGAAAGGATCAGACCAGAATCCTCTCAGACTAGATTCCTCATTAGCTAATGGACTCATCTGGAATATATTCCAGCTATCAAATGAGAATAAAGAATAACAGCAGCAGCTTCCCTCACAAGCATCTTCTGAAAATGTGCTGACTGAAGACAGAAAAACTATTGGATGTTGCAGTGACTGTACAAAAAGTGCCACACCAGAAAGGAGAGGATGCATGGTGTGGAATATTTCTGTCATTTTAGGTTTATTGTTTAGCATTGTTCCTCTTATGAGGATCTTTTGTTTTCCACAATGTGATTTGTGTCCTCTGGAATTAAAGATTGCACCATAGGTCCTACTTATAACAGAGTTAATTTCTGGATTGTCTAGTCTTGTTAGCATCTAAATTTTCAACCTTTATTGTCTTTTATTTCATTATATTTCAGCAGAAGGATTTTTTTTTAATGTATGCCAATGGCAGTAACTTAGCTGCTTAAAGTAAAATTCGGTATTTCAAAATCCTTCTGTGTGAGGGAATAAATTTAGTTCATTTTATTTGAGCACGTCTGGCAAGCCATTAGCAGCTGCTGCTCTAAAATTCTGTGAACTGAGTTAATATTAAGAAGGAGAAAGCTCAAATGCCAGCTGTTTTTCAGCTTGTATGTGTAAGACCAAGTGTATATTTATTGTCACAGTATATAGGGGCAGATGTGATCTAATCCATTCTACACCAGTGACAGCACTGTAGGATACCTTTGTGTTAGATGCTAATGTAACAGAATCTAGACTTATATTCTTTAACTTTCAGAATGAAATAAAGTAATTTCTCTGTGAAATACTCTCTTTAATATGTCTAGACATGGTATATTTGAAACAACTGTTTCTAATAACTGCTTAAGATCTCATTGAGAATTTTTCACTGCATAAAGTTTCCACACTGCTGGATTTAGATCCAGTCATATACCTTTGTATATATGCACTTATTGAAGGCAATCATCCACTCTTTTATTGAGTCCCAGCCATTTAAAGCTACAGATAGTGCTTCAGCTCCATAAGACTGAGTAGACTTATGAAAAAGAGAGGGATCTAATTAAAAACTGTGTGCATATAATCCTTCTTTCTAGTATATGCAATGCAGAATGTACCAGACTTAGTTTCTGATTACCTACAACGTGGACTAGAAATAAGCAGCCGACTGTAATTATTTAAAAATCAGATGCTCATTTCCAGTGGGAAATACACTTTTTCTCTGTCCCAGTTGCATAAGCAGTTTCTAGAGTTTCTTTTAACAAAATAAGAAGTTTATTTTGCCACCTTGGAAAAGACCATAATATTATTTTAATTCCCACAAACAAATCACAGACCATCCACAAATTGAATTCTTGCAGTCATAAACCCATTGCATTTATGCAAATACGTTAAATAATCAGTGTAAAGTGACAGATGATGCTTGAAGCGTAATCTAGGTCTGTATCATGAGTAGATAATAATATTAAGTTATTATTTAGGAAGTCCTAGAAAAATGGTATGTTGTCATGCAGACTGCATCTGTCTGTCACATTCACAGTGTCTGTCAGCTGGAATTAATTTTGTACATTTTTTTAATGCTTTTTATCAGATTGCCCCCTTTTCTATGTCACATCTTCTTCTCTATTTTTTGTTTTCTTCTTTTCAAGATAAAATATCAGTATTTTAGGGTGGTACTGTACCTTTTTACCTCATCGCTCTTATTCATATTTAACTTAATACATATATTTGAATATGGTTCAGGTAGGTCACTTTCCTTGTACATTTAATGAAAAAGCACATTTGAATTTGGAAAAAGCACGTTTGAATTGAATTCTCTTGGTGAGTTGTGTGGATACTGTCAGTAGGATTTGCAGACGTTTTCCCAGGGAAGGATGATGCTTCCCAAGTTCAGTGCTCAGATGCCATGTACGTAGACTTGGACTGGATCCACATCTGAGCAGAAGCAAGTATGTACACAGAGCACTGTAGGTACATAGAGCTGCTCTTTGATGCTTTTTGGTGAATCTGTGAGACTCCAAAAAACTCTTCCATCTGAAAATGGTCTGAAACGCTCCCCTGTAAATTCATGTGGCTCCTGAAACTGTTTATGAAGACAGTGCAGTCTGACTTGTTTCCACTGCACTGTTTCTCTTTTAATGGACTGCTCCAAATGCTCTCATACTGTGCAGTGAAGCATAAGTATTTTGCAAATGGTACTGGCCCGTGCGCTGAGTGAGGAAGCAGAGGTCTTCCTGTATAATCCGATTTCAATCAACTCGCTCTAATCACTACTGATAGTTGCAAAATTTAGCCTGGATCTGCACTGGTAATCTAGATTGACAGGAGGTAAAAGTAAAAGGACAGAAGGGCAGAGGAACAAAGAGAAACGAGCAGAAACAGTGATTTTCAGCCTTTGCTTGCTGCTCTGGGACGCGTGTCGGTGCCGGCGGAGAGCCCAGCGCTGCGGGAGGGTGCTGCGGGAACAGGTGCCCTGTGCGGGGCTAGCAGCAGCCACCACCACGGGCACAGACGGTGCAACAGGTACCTGCCCGAGCTGCTGGCATGCATTATTTTTTGACATCGAGATCCTGACGCTCTGTGTTACTCTCAAGATCCTGGGCTCGTGAAATGGTCAGGCATAGCAGCAGTTAAACGGTGCAGCCAGCAACTGTGTGTGTCTGACTTCCTCTGAAGGTGAGTGGCTCCCAGTGCTGGGCTTCCTTCTCCTGCGAGATCAGTGCTTGGCTGGAAGCTTGGAGGATAACTGGACTCTGCATTTTCTCACTGGGCAGGTGAAGTGTCTGTGAGAGTAAGTCCCTTTGACTTTTGGTTTTAACTTTTCAAAGGGAAGAGCCAACTTTGGATTTCATGGATATACAGAAATACAGCCAGCTGCTGCCGAAGACAGATATGTCTCAGTTTGACTGGATTGTACATGGGGAAGAAAAATGACTTTTTTTATTGTTACCTGACCACATGCTTGGTGTGCCTGTGTCAGCCAGGCCAAGGAACTCCACACCCTGGGGTAACCAAGGCACCTGGACTACCCCTCCATCTGACTTTCCATGCTGGTGGGACTGTTGTTGGTCGTTTCAGCCTTGCATGTTGCCATGCTAAAAACACCCAAGGCTAAAAATGTGTCCTGGGTAAGTACAGAAGTGTGAACGAAGTTTCTATAAGTATGGATTATTCCAGTATGTATGAATATGCTTTTCTCTATATATGTGGAAGTATAAACATAGACTGAAGTGTAAAGTCGATGAAAAGATTATAAGACATTAAAGATCAGAATTATTTAAAATATTTCTAAGATTTTAGAAAAAAACCCCATTATTTTGAACACTGGTATTTTGAAGGAACTGTACTAGGAAATATAACAATGACAGACTTTCAGCTTACTTGTATATGATATATACTTTCCATCTATGCTAGTTAAGGGTTTGTGCTATGTACTTTTAAAACAACTGAAAAATTTTTGTGGCTTTCAGGATGCAGCCTAAAGACTTTAAAGGTAAGGCTGAAAGATTTTGAGGGGATTAATGAATAACTGTAGTTTAATTTCTATGTTTTTATATTTCAGTTGTTTGATATTGTAGGTGTTTGTCTATGTAGTATGATTCACATCTTTAAACACTATTTAAAAAGTCACAGGAGTTCTTTCGGTATGTTGTAATAAGTTATAAAACACAGTGGGATGAGGGAGTCCATGTTCAGTGACTTCTTTGTTGAGTTTCTTCTTTATTACTAAGAAAATACATTGTTATTTTGTACTTATCAATTATTTCTGTATCAGAAACTAGGATTCCTCTTGGGAAATGAGGTAAGCCATGGAATATAATTCCTGAATTAACAGTGCCCTTTGCTCACCCCCATCATGTATGATTATACAACACTAACAGTGCACAGCCTGCTCTACAGAATAAACACCATATCATCAAATCCTAGTTCCACGCAGAGTCCTAGAAATGCTGGCAGCTGCTCAGTAGATAGCTTTAGGGCTTCTTCAGTGACCTCACCGAGCCCGAGATATTGCCCCAAGTGTTCCCCATAACTGCATTACCTTGTCTACAGTGCTGGGGTTGTTCAGGAGTAAAAGATGTCATTGCCAGCTCTGAGGTTCAGATCCCTTCCCTTCCCTTCCCTTCCCTTCCCTTCCCTTCCCTTCCCTTCCCTTCCCTTCCCTTCCCTTCCCT